>JAXIVJ010004962.1:0-77984 GCA_036785665.1 Chirona hameri
AATCGCCGGATGTCGCTCAAATCGCCGGATGACTCTACCTTCTTACAGGACTTCAGCAAACATTGCAGCAAACATTGGAAGGTGCGGCGCCGCGCTTCGGCGGGTATTCTCGCCGCTAGAAAAGACTGAACTGCGCCAGATTTGCAAAATCTGTCAAGGCGCTAGAAGAGGCGCCTTGACAGATTTTCAAGGCGCCTCTTCATGTCTAAAAAAAATAGCATAACAAAATATACCTAACCTAACCCGGGTGCCTGGTGCGCCTCTTCTGGCGCCTTTGTCCAGGACGCTGTACGACAGCACTTCCAATTAGAGGTTTTACGTCAAATCTGAAGACTTTCGACGTCAGATTCTAGAGTTAATCTAGAGGGTTTATGAAGATTTTCGGAGGATTATAGAGTTTTTCAGAAAAATTAGAGGTTCTTAGAGGTTTTGGGAATGTCCATGGGTTTTTTGATCATGCATCGCCGCTTCGCGTATATAGGCTCCGTCGGCGCTCTGCGTAGAGGCGCCCTCGGGGGGGGGGGGGGGGGGGGGCGGCCGCCCCCCGCCGCCCCCTGTATCCGCCCCTGCTGAGGGTGCCCTCAGAAGGCCTGGACATCAACATAGGTCTGTCCGACGTTTTTGCGACCATTTAGGGGCCCTGCAAAATATAGTGGCCTAAATCCAAGGAGATACCACTAGTGCTAACCCGTCCGCTCCGCTGGGCGATTACTGGTGTCAAGTGGTGGTGCAAGCCAGTGATAGACAATAAGGGATTGATAACCCGTACTACCCGTGGCACCTGTCGTACCTATAACACGTTTTTGTACCCGTCACACACCCGAAGTACCCTTCAAAAACCTACGGTGCCCGACATACACCCGTTATAGCCGGCACTCACCCATTATACCCGTGGAACACCTATGGCACCCGTTATACATTAAACCCGTGAAAACTCCACCCCGGCTTAGCGTATATGTTCATTGATATATGCCGTACCGTAAGTCGATGACCTTCGTTTCGCAGTGATTCCGTGGTTGCTTCTCATTGGTTGTGGCACTGTAGTATCCGTGGTCGGATCTGATTGGCTTTCGACTGGAGTGAAGCGATGTAAAACTCGTATCTGTAAACTGTTTTTTTTTACGGTAAAATATTTCTTAACACCTCCTTCTATGTTAGTTACAGCAAAAACCTTCGCCCAAAACTGCACAACCTAAAACTGTCTGCAACTATCGTATCCAATGCGTCGGAAATGTACGAATTATACACCCCTCGGTAGTATCTGTAAACTCGTATGAAAACCTTAAAATCACGTACATCACGTGCTTATAGCAATGTGGTACTGCAATGTAGAACTGCCGCTTTACTGTGTTAAATTCATTCCGGAGAGACAGACAGACAGACGCTTATCAAATAGTAATATATATTTCGAGGGGAATTTTGTTTTGAGGGCCCTTTGGCCGTAAGAGGGGCCCTTAAGCCGAGGGGCCCCTGGGTTTATTTGCCACCCATCCGAGAATACGATCCGCCGCCACTGCCCCCCCCCCCCCCTCCGAAAAAAACTCTGACTTGCCCCCTCACTCAAAATTTTGTGACGACGCCACTGCATAGAAGGATCCAGGGTAGTATTCGTAACCGATTTATAATATAAGCTTACTGATTTATATACGAATGCAATGCAAATGAAATCCACTATGCAAATGAAATCCACTATGCAAGTGAAATCCACTATGCAAATGAAATCCTATTGTCGGTCTACAGAACAGACAGTAAAGCGCATCATGCAATGCCCTGATGCTCAAATGACAGAGAAGCATGGTTTTTAAAGCTGCAAAATGACTCGACACACTATGTGTAGCTTCGATAAGGCACAAAACATCATATGCACGCCTTATCAACTGCTCTCACTGTTCATATCTGGACACGTTTTGAAAGCAGTCAGAGATGACATTCGTTCGGCCCACGTTGAGTCTCGGGACGATGACATTTTTGTTCGTCTCGCTGAGCCGAGAGCCACTTAACAGTCACTTCTGTCGCTGTCGAGTACGTCATAAACAAAGAAAACAAGACGCAGAATGTTTGTCCTGACGCTGGAGAGGTGTTTTTGCATACGTGCTAACTGTGTCCTCGTGCCGTTTGACGCCAAGCGTTAGCACATCAGACAGGCTAACAGTGGGTGATGTGGGGAGTAGATGTCCGATGTACGAAGATATTTATCGCATTATTTTGCTATTTTATACCGCTTCAAGCCATTGCTGAATGATTCGTCAGAAATGCAATGTAAATCGTGAAGCGTGTTATTAAGTTATCAAGAGACTGAATCTCTCATGGCACATAACTACTCTCAGTATTACAATATATTCATAGCAAGATACATATCCGATGTTAAGGCACGAGACACTGAGCGATTTATCAAATTCACATGTGAAAAAGAACCGTTTATGTCGTTCGTATGTTTTCTCCTTTTTTAGTCTAATTTCGTGTATATATCAAGGGTCAGTTAGCGCCAACCAAAATTGTAAGTGGAAATAAACGAGAATGTATTGTCATACTTCTAGATAGTACGCTGCTGTTCAATACAAAGTGAATATGAATTTTGTGGTAGTGGTGGTTCTAGGAAACATCGTTATTGCTTCAGCAGCAGAACACCGAAGAGAAAACAATGCTGGCATACCGCGAGAGCAGCTTTTCCAACGTGAAAAAGGCATCAAACTTGGCCCAGAAACCATTAAAAGTGACAAATTTCTTGAGCGAAAAATTATCCCCGTCCAATACTGGAACCCACCAAACAAAGATGTGGAAGAGCTTTACTTTAATCAAAAAGCAATCCAAGATTTTAACGAAGGGTTGTTGGAAGCCAGGGGCTTCACAGACACCGACATTATAATGATGAACAGATGGCGCGGACTGGAGGACCAAGCAAATCTTTGGGAAGCCGACATGATTTTGTCAACGAAGCAAAGGGCAATGTATACCAAACATGGTAAAATATTCGGGAACGCCGAACGTTTGATGCCAAAGTTTTCCCAGCCATGGCCAGGCGGCGAAGTGCAGTATTTCTTCGAAAACGAAGGGGCCGATGACGTTTTCGGTGACCTGCAACTGGCAATGAATGTGTGGGAGCACGCACTCGGATGTGTCAAATTCAAACTGACCGACGTAGAGGCACTCTCCCAGACCACATCCAAGAGACCTGCACCCGCCAATCTCGAGTATGAAGACCTCACCGATACCATCACTAGCCCAAAGGGAGTCAGCGCCGCCCCCTCGAACTCCAGAAGGAGCAGCAGCAGCAGCGATCCGCCGGCCAGATACCTCCCCGGGACGTCCCACCTACTCCGGGTCACCGCCGGCGACGGCTGCTACGCCTCGGTAGGCTGGCGGCCCTGGAGCCGGATCGTCATCAGCGAGCGCTGCTCGCTCGGCGTGCTCGTCCACCTGCTCGGCCACGTGCTCGGCCTGCCGCACGAGCACTCGCGGCCCGACCGCGCCCTCCACGTGCATCTGCACACGCAGAACGTGCGCACGCGCGATTTTCTGTTCCTGAACACGGCTGGCGGCGGCGGCGCGCGTTGCTCGGACTCCCTTGACGGCTGGTACGACATTCGCTCGGTGATGCATCTGGACCCGTACGGCCTGTCGACCAACAACCTGTCGGCGCTGTCGGCGCGCCGTTTCGCTGACACGGCGCACATGGGAGCCTCCTGGCGGCGACCCAGCTACAACGACGTGCTGCCGCTCCGCTCCGCTTACGGGTGTCCGCCGCGCGTCCCCGCCGGCTGCGAGACGGCGCCGACCTGCGTCGGCCGGCTGGGACGCGACTGCGCCTGTATGCCGGCAGAGGGCTGCACCGTGCAACCACCGCCAGGTGACTGCAGTGTCGACCTGCCGCTGCCTCCTCCAGAGGCGCCAGCCCAGCAGCTGAAGCCGGCTGCAGTCAGGCACCGGGGCCGCGCCTGCTCCTGGCGGCTGCGCGCCGGCTCCGCCTGCGGCCGGGTGCGCCTGACGCTGCGCCTGCGGATGGAGGCGGAGGTGCGCGTGGCGGCCACGGCGCTGGGCTGCGCGCCGCTGCAGGTAGAGACGCTGGACGTGGACCCACTGGACGGCGACAGGAACGTCAGCAGCGCCATCTGCCTGAGCGACTTCACCCGCTGGAGGCCGGACGGCGTCGGCAGCTGGCTGGCGCACAAAGAGGTCATCTCGACGAGTCCGCAGCTGCGCGTGCTCGTCAAACGGTACCCAGCCACCGACCCAGCCCTGACTAGGGTGCTGATGAGCTTCGAGGCGCGTTTGGAGTCAGTGGTCGACAAGTACTGTCAGTGTAAGCTGGCCGGCTGATACAGACGATAACATGAGAGGTATCAATATATTTTGACTAGTTGTATTGCTACTTACCTACTTTGTATTGCAAAAGACCTGTACTTAAAACCTGTTTTCTCTCTAACCGCATTCAGCTTATGTTCTGAACCATAACCGCATTCAGCTTATTTGCTAAACTAAGTATAAACCCATATTGATAGCAAACGTATCCGTTGAAATAACAAATGGAGAACCCATATACATTATACAAGACCCTGAACTTCAGACTTCACAGCGTTTTCAAATACGTTAACGACCCTGAACATTGTCAACATTCTCCAAGTAAATTATATCTATGCCAATAAATGTGCCACGAAAACATGTTAACCTATGCACCTGTGCCAACAACCGGTACCCACCGGCCACCACGATAAGCCGCTCTGAGCCGAGCCATGTGACCGACAGGGGCGCTAGCATCTCGCTATAGATGTCGCTGGTGCAGCGGTTTGGAGCGGCTGCTGAACAGTAGAGAAGAGAGGCGGGGAGGTACTGAGTACTGGCAGCAGCAGCTGCAGATTTATATCAGATTATCCGGCAGGTGGTCCACAAGCTCTGTTCAAATAACGCTGACCCCAGCCACGGTCGATAAATGTCACACGTACCTGCGTCAGACATGCTAATGGAAACGCTACATTAGACAAATGAAATCAGGCTAAATAAATGTGATGTGATGGCATTATTTACCACGACCGTCGCAAATCATTCACGCATATTATCGTGGGGCTCCTAAACTAACCATGGACATATACAGGGCATACAAAGACCTTTTTGTTTTTGTGTATGACTAAGTACCTAATAATTTTGCTTTGGAGGATTTTTATTCTTCGATATTTACCAACAATTGCACTCTACAGTTAGCATTTGAAGGTCATACTCCTACCAAAACTATCTGCAGCTTTCGATCATTTCATGGGAGCTGGGAAGGTGACCGTAAAGCGATATGAACCACTGAATCACCCCTATCTGCCCTGATGTTGGGCGTTACGGTGTGCGGATATCACATCGCTATCTGTGCCAACTACCCCGTCCCCGTCCATTATCGTCAGAGTATAAGGCCTTTGTCTGCCGGCAGCCTGTGTAACGCACACCGTACGAGTCCGGCGATAGAATCGGGTCACCTGACGACCGCGGTACGCCGGCTCAGGTGACGAGCCCCGGAGAGAATTCGCCTGCGCGGTTTAAAGTCTGTGTGGGCCGGAGTGGTCACTGGTCAGTTGACACGGTGTAAAGTCTGTGTGGACCAGAGTGGTCAGTTGTCACGGTTTAAAGTCTGTGTGGGCCGGAGTGGTCAGTTGTCACGGTTTAAAGTCTGTGTGGGCCGGAGTGGTCAGTTGTCACGGTTTAAAGTATGTGTGGGCCGGAGTGGTCAGTTGTCACGGTTTAAAGTCTGTGTGGGCCGGAGTGGTCAGTTGTCACGGTTTAAAGTCTGTGTGGGCCGGAGTGGTCAGTTGTCACGGTTTAAAGTCTGTGTGGGCCGGAGTCAGTTGTCACGGTTTAAAGTCTGTGTGGACCGGAGTGGTCAGTTGTCACGGTTTAAAGTCTGTGTGGACCGGAGTGGTCAGTTGTCACGGTTTAAAGTATGTGTGGGCCGGAGTGGTCAGTTGTCACGGTTTAAAGTCTGTGTGGACCGGAGTGGTCAGTTCGCACGGTTTAAAGTATGTGTGGGCCGGAGTGGTCAGTTGTCACGGTTTAAAGTCTGTGTGGGCCGGAGTGGTCAGTTGTCACGGTTTAAAGTCTGTGTGGGCCGGAGTGGTCAGTTGTCACGGTTTCAAGTCTGTGTGGGCCGGAGTGGTCAGTTGTCACGGTTTAAAGTCTGTGTGGGCCGGAGTGGTCAGTTGTCACGGTTTAAAGTCTGTGTGGGCCGGAGTGGTCAGTTGTCACGGTTTAAAGTCTGTGTGGACCGGAGTGGTCAGTTGTCACGGTTTAAAGTCTGTGTGGACCGGAGTGGTCAGTTGTCACGGTTTAAAGTATGTGTGGGCCGGAGTGGTCAGTTGTCACGGTTTAAAGTCTGTGTGGACCGGAGTGGTCAGTTGTCACGGTTTAAAGTATGTGTGGGCCGGAGTGGTCAGTCGTCACGGTTTAAAGTCTGTGTGGACCGGAGTGGTCAGTTGTCACGGTTTAAAGTATGTGTGGGCCGGAGTGGTCAGTTGTCACGGTTTAAAGTCTGTGTGGGCCGGAGTGGTCAGTTGTCACGGTTTAAAGTCTGTGTGGGCCGGAGTGGTCAGTTGTCACGGTTTAAAGTCTGTGTGGACCGGAGTGGTCAGTTGGCACGGTTTAAAGTCTGTGTGGGCCGGAGTGGTCAGTTGTCACGGTTTAAAGTCTGTGTGGGCCGGAGTGGTCAGTTGTCACGGTTTAAAGTCTGTGTGGGCCGGAGTAGTCAGTTGTCACGGTTTAAAGTCTGTGTGGGCCGGAGTGGTCAGTTGTCACGGTTTAAAGTCTGTGTGGGCCGGAGTGGTCAGTTGTCACGGTTTAAAGTCTGTGTGGGCCGGAGTGGTCAGTTGTCACGGTTTAAAGTATGTGTGGGCCGGAGTGGTCAGTTGTCACGGTTTAAAGTATGTGTGGGCCGGAGTGGTCAGTTGTCACGGTTTAAAGTCTGTGTGGGCCGGAGTGGTCAGTTGTCACGGTTTAAAGTCTGTGTGGGCCGGAGTGGTCAGTTGTCACGGTTTAAAGTCTGTGTGGGCCGCAGTGGTCAGTTGTCACGGTTTAAAGTCTGTGTGGGCCGGAGTGGTCAGTTGTCACGGTTTAAAGTATGTGTGGGCCGGAGTGGTCAGTTGTCACGGTTTAAAGTATGTGTGGGCCGGAGTGGTCAGTTGTCACGGTTTAAAGTCTGTGTGGACCGGAGTGGTCAGTTGTCACGGTTTAAAGTCTGTGTGGACCGGAGTGGTCAGTTGTCACGGTTTAAAGTCTGTGTGGGCCGGAGTGGTCAGTTGTCACGGTTTAAAGTATGTGTGGACCGGAGTGGTCAGTTGTCACGGTTTAAAGTCTGTGTGGGCCGGAGTGGTCAGTTGTCACGGTTTAAAGTCTGTGTGGGCCGGAGTGGTCAGTTGTCACGGTTTAAAGTCTGTGTGGGCCGGAGTGGTCAGTTGTCACGGTTTGAAGTCTGTGTGGGCCGGAGTGGTCAGTTGTCACGGTTTAAAGTCTGTGTGGGCCGGAGTGGTCAGTTGTCACGGTTTAAAGTATGTGTGGACCGGAGTGGTCAGTTGTCACGGTTTAAAGTATGTGTGGACCGGAGTGGTCAGTTGTCACGGTTTAAAGTCTGTGTGGGCCGGAGTGGTCAGTTGTCACGGTTTAAAGTCTGTGTGGGCCGGAGTGGTCAGTTGTCACGGTTGCCGTACACGGCTGCCGTGGGAGGATGTGTCACGGTATTGCGGGATCGGCGGAGCGAGGGTCCCGATGACTGAGAGTGTGCGACTTGCGAGTAGTCAACAGTTCAGTTATATAACCCGCGCCGTGCCGGTATTCGGCGCCACCTTCGCCGTGCTGGGGGGGGGGGGGGGGGGGGGGGTGTTTGACACCCCCTCTGTAACTCGAAAACTAAAAGGGCTAGAAAGACGCGGAAAAGGGCGTCCGAAATCTCTCGACAAGCACATTCGAAAGTTTCCAAATACTTTGTTTTTCCTAAAGCCAATATTGAGGTCACCAGAGGGCATCAAAGGTCAACTTTTCCAGTTTTAGGACTTTGCTCCAGAAACCCCCAGATATCACAGGAACTATGATAGCTAGGAACAAACGGAAAACAGAATTGGAAATCTATTGAAACATTCAATCGACATGTTGGCCTCAGATTTTAGCTCAGGTCAATAGTTGAGGCTCCAGTACTAATAAAATGTAAAAAAGGTTATTTTTATCAAACAGTTTTTCACGAATAGCTTTTTACCTAATAACGACAAGGCAATAATTTTGATGCCATCGTGTTTGTATCATCAAGGCGCTTCGAGTAATATTAATGTTGACCAGGTTAGGTCAACTAAAAATTTGACCTCAGGTCAAGGTCAAGTGGTAACCCAAGTAAGTCATGTTGCATATTGGCAGACATACCTCGACGAGACAAACACATTTGTGTCGGTTTCACTTCTCTATCGTCATTATGTCTAGAGTTATTGCCATACAACTGTTGGTGACCTCGGATGACCTCGGCTGACCCTGTAGGGGTCACTGAACAGAAATGGCACCTAGGTAATCAAGAATGGCATATAATAACATGATACAGCAGGAATTAGACTGATGTCTTGCGTATCCTTGTAATAAGAAGCATTTTAACATTTCCCCATTTACTTAAATGGAGAGGTCACGAAATTGACCCGACCTTAGGTCGCTGATATAAAAAAAATCCAAGATAAACGAATTGTAGATATATATGACCTGATGAAATCCTGTAAGTGTAAAACCGATCATTCAAAAACTGTGAATATGGTACGACCACACGTTTTTTGGAGGTGGGGTCACGTGACCTGGTCTGGTGACCTGACCGGAGATGACCCGAGGTATTTTTTAAAATAAATGTGCGCAATTGATGACCGAAAAACTGTGCCAGAAACGGCGGCGCGCAGCACCGCCGTTTTTTCGCTATCCTCGAAAAACCTGAGGGGAGGGGTGTCTACCCCCCCCCCCCGGCACGGCGCGGGATAAGACAAGGATGTACCCAAGATAAACCCAGATCGTAATACTACACCAGTATGTGTTTCAACTCAAAGACTGGCTCGCTGATAAGTTTAAAGAGAAATAATGACCTTTTCCCACACAAATGGAGTTAGCACTTGAAATCGCCAGACGAGACCAAAATATATTGTAAATTCATCACATTTTGCATGAAAACTTTCCTACCGAAAGATATTTCAAGTTATAGTTGATAAGCGTTTCACACTTTTAACGATCGGTACTTGCAAGTACTTTTGGTCCTCATCAAACTGCGGGATTTTCCCGTATTGCTTTTTTTACGCAATGGAGTTGAAAATATATTGTGCGTTCTGCTTGTTGTGATTATATGCCCGGCTATCTTCTAAAACTAACAGCGATTGGAAAAAGTGGCAATAAAATCGGAAGCTCATCGATGCACATCAACGGCGGCATAGTTAGTGGTTGCGACCCTCAATTTTTTAAAATCGATTCATTTGTTTTCAACATTAGGAGTTTTGTATAATTTGTCTGTGGCTGTATATAACACTATGCTTCATATTATCATGAAACATAATAATTTTTCAAAAAAAAACTAACAAACAATAACACAAAACTTGCAATTAAATCGGAAGCTCATCGATGCACATCGACGGCGACCTATTTAGCGTCGGCGATTTGTTTACAAAGTCATTGTCATGCTCCTCGGCGCACTTAAAGGAAATAGTTCACCTTCAACATGGGGGTTTGAACTGAAATAGCAGTTTTGTAGCCCGTGTTGAGAAATCCTTACCTGGAACTTTTCTTGGCTGAAAAGACTCTCCAGCCGAAGATATTTGACTTCTTGGCGAAGGAATGCGGCGCATATATGATATACCGTACTGTCTGAACTGTGCCAGCACTGCATGGAGCATGCGCAGACCAATAACTCACACCATAACATTAATAATTTACAACCTTCTGTCCTGAATTGGCGCGATGTAGGACCATTTTTGAAAAGAAAAAAAGAAACTGTATTAAAAATATAATAAAATCGTGTTCTGAAAAATTTCCGAAGGTGAACTATTTCCTTTAACCATTGTGGCGAAGGGTTCCTGATTAGTATACCCAAGTCCCGTAGCACGCTTTGTTAATGACTTCACTGGTGCCATTCTTGTGTAGCATTGCAAAATATATCTGATTTTGAGTTGAAAGATAATTAAAGACTTATTCAAATTATTGTTTTTAAGTTTGATTTTTTTTGTTAATCATTATTAAAGGTATTTTATCACTGTATTTCATATAGTTGACACTTTAGAAACTTATGACGTAATAATATTGTATCCAATATGCATTTCCCTCGCCTTTTGCTATTGTGGTGCAGTGCCGAGTGCTTTGCGAATACTTGCTTGCCTGGGGTTCAAATCATTCCGCCCTTATTTCATTCGAGTTGGTATAGTTTGCATGTTGTTGTTATTCATGACTTATACTGATAGTCAGTCATGCATCACGGATGCTTCACGGATTGCTTCACGGATAAGTTTGATCGGAAACGTCACAGAGCCTCACAAAATGCCGCACTCGATGTAAACAATGGTAGGGAAGGACGAATTTGTCAAGGACCTTCATGAAGTACACAAGGTATTTGTTTTGTATTTTTTTTCAAACTTACAACTTTGAATTTGGGAATATTTTTATTTAATTCTTAAATTTAAATAAAATAATTTTAAACCATAACGGTAGCCTAAGCAATTGTTGCTAACAAAATCAAAAGGTCATTATTTCCCTTTAATTGAGATTAGTGCAAAAAAACAAATCCATCACTAAAACAGCACTGAAAACAATGCCCAGTGACATGCAGTTTATCACAAAACCACTGTGTTGCGCACATTCTCACTTTGTTCCAGACTGGGCCTTCTCTATGTGACACCCTGAACTGGCAGCATGACACCTTGCCACTGGCAGTCGGCATGACACCTTGCCACTGTCGGCTGACTGGCACCTTGACACTAACAGCATGATGCCGTGTCAGTGTCACGCCAGCTGTCAGCTGCCGCGTAATTAATTCAGAGCCGCTGGAACACGGCCTGTCGGGCGGAGAATCATTACGAGGAGTGCAGGTTTCGTGACCTGCCGCCACAAGCCGCGAGCCTGTCCGCCGCCGACCGACACGAGGATGCGGCGGTCACGGCACCCCGGGGTCTGAGACGGCGGCGCCGCGGTCTGAGCGGCTCCAGCCAGATGGTCCTGGATTCAGAAGAGGACATTAGGACTGTGATGAGAAATCCGAGCGCCAATGCCTTTTATCAGCATGAATTTCAATGCATGATATAGCATAGAAGCCAGATGCTGGTATACTGTCCCGCATAACACGTCTGGCTGTTAGACTGTACCGCAGCACACTGCACTGATTGGTAGACTGTACCGCAGTACGTCCGCGGCCCGCTGACTGCGTTTGACGCCGAGAAACACTGGAAGTGTCGTGACGCGACGGTTGAATGCGAATCTGAATCAGCTTAGCAACTGTTCTTGAGAATATAATGTTTTTGCGTGAACATCCTATAGGCGTTTTAGCCTATACATCATCCGCAAAAACGTTATTCTAATGTTTGTGCGTGAGCATCCTACATTGGCGTATGAATATAATGGATATCATCAAGCAAATTTAACTGACAAGTGACACACATTATACGCACGAGTGCATCTATATTACCATTTGATAAGCGTCTGCATGTCTGTCTGTCCAGGGGCCCGGGAACGATTTTAATTGGGGGGACAATCTTCTCACTTCTCATCTTGGTGCAACTTTTCGTTCTCAATTTTCCTTATTGAAGATTAACGCGCGCCGTGCTGGTGCTCGGCGCCACCTGCGCCGTGCCGGGGGGGGGGGGGCGTTTCGACGCCCCCTCCCCCACGAACTCGGCTCCTATGGGACGTAGACAAAACCGATAACACCTTTCGAAAGCTCATCAAAAATTACTTTGATACTATTTCAAAACAATTTTAATCAGGTCAATATTGAGGTTACCAGAGGCCATCAAAGGTCAGATTTTCAAGTTTTAGGACATTGCTCCAGAAACCCCCAAATATCTCAGGGTAGGAAGAAACGGGGAAAAAATCGAAAGCTCTTAAAATATTCAATCACAAAGTTGTCATCAGATTTTACCTCAGGTCAATAGTTTAGGCCCCAAAGGTCATCAAAGGTCAAAAGGGCTATATTTGGGCAGAACGTTGTTCGCAAATAACTTTTACCTAATAAAGATAAGGCAATTATTTTGACGCCATCGTGTTCGTCTCGTTAAGGTGCTTCAAATCACATTCATGTTGACTAGTTTAGTCAACTTGGAAATTTGACCTCAGGTCAAGGTCAAGTGGCAGCCCAAATAGGTCATGTTGCATATTGGGAGACGTGTCTCGACGAGACAAACACATTGATGCCGGTTTCACTTCTTTACCTTCATTCTATCGAGAGTTATCGACACAAAAAGTGTTGGTTACCTCAGCTGACCTCAGCTGACCCTGTAGGGGCCACTGAACAAAAATTGCACCTGGATTATCAATAATAGCCTATGATAACATGATCCAGAAGGTATTGAATATATATCATGCGTATCCTCGGAATAGGAAGCATTTGAATATTTTCCCCATTAACTTATAGTGGGTGGTCACGAAATTGACCCGACCTTAGGTCACCGATATACAAAATCTTAGATGTTCGAATTGTAGGAACCTATGGCGTTATGCAAAATGAAGGTTAATTGCTGCCCGAACAGGTGTTCCAAAATGGCGGCTGAAACGGAGGCGCTGTGCGCCGTGCGCCGTTTTTTCGCTATCCTAAAAAAAACTTAGGGGGGTCTAAACGCCCAGCCCCTGGCACGGTACGGGTTAACAAAAACAAAAAATATATAAAAAAGTGGGGGTCATGCCATCCCCCGTTTCCTACTATGAACCGTATGCCTTTGTGAACCCGCCTGTCGTCTGATACAATATTCGTGCCTGACGCCTGACGTTTTTTCTTTCTTGAAGAAGCCCACCAGTGTGGGCTGCACCGACCGCTGCATCACCGTATCATGGTAACCTACGACATTTACGATAACTCTTGCTTGCAATTGCCGCCCCGTCGGCAGAGACAGAGAGGACAGCTAGAGGGCCGCACGCCAGTTTGACCACATCCGTAACGTTGACGTGGGAAAAACTTATACACAAAATGCAGCAGATGTGTATCGCCGTCGGTGCGTCATTTTAACGACGACGCGCCAAACAGACAACCGCTACCAAATGTAGGAAGGAAAAGAAAGGTATAAGATACTTCTATGAAGGCAAAGCTATATAATACTTATATGACATGCTATAAAAGAAAACCATACACAAAATGAAAGTAACATAAGGAGGCTTTCATATTTTATATAACTTTGTATGAATACAATTGAAAGAGCTCATTTTTAGGGAAACTTCTGCCACGCCAAAGTTGGGGGGGGGCGCCCCCCCCCCAGTCCAGATGGGGAGGGGGGGGGGGAGGGAGAGGGAGGGGGGGGGGGGGCAAGGGCCCTGCTTCTCCCCTCCCCTGTTCCCGGGCCCCTGTGTCTGTCTGTCTGTCTGTCTGTCCATCCGCCACGAATTAAAAAGTCCCAGTTATCCCAGTTAATATGCACTATGCACATGCTCATTTAAACAGGGCGCTTCTTTCAGGGGATCGGCATTAATCCGCTTCCGAGCTGCTTTCCGAGAGAAAAAAATGGGCTTACGGGTTAACGGGTGAACTGGTCAACCTCTTTGCATGGAGCGACATAGCTATCCATGTGTGAGGAGGGGGTGCTTACGGGCACTGGTGAATCCAGGGGGCAACCAGGCCATGCCCCCCCCCCAACAGCCTGGAAGGGGGTCCAACATTTATTTTGCCCCCCCCCCCAAAAAAAAAGTTAACAATTTATTGTACAAAAATTGACTTCGCAGCAATCAGAATCCAGCTATCCACAGTGAAGAACGGGATTTTTTTTTGTTGGAACACACGGCTCTTATCATCAAATCTGGGCTTAAAAAAACTCAACTGGACGAGAAAATAGCGGTCAGCAAGCTGCCAGTCGGAATAAAGCTTGAACAAACGTTTTTGTTGTACATGTAGGAAGAACACTTCGTATGGTATCAATTTGGAATTCAATCTACACTCTATTTCAGCGCAAATGGTTGTCAAAAATGACGCGTTGTTTTTGTGGAAATAACATTTCGGGGAGCAACTCGGCGCAGTGGTAAGATACTTGCCTTCTGTGCCGGGGACCGGGGTTCAATCCCTCGGCGGGCCTCTGAAAAAGTTTGACCGGCTCTCCATACCCCTCGGAACAGGGTGAGAGTTCCAATTAGCACCCTGGTCCTAAGAGAATACGGTGCTTGGTCCACAAACCAAACCAAATCAAATAACTTTTCGGGACGCGTGACAGCGGTGTGTACAAAAATCACGCGTGATTCTCACGAAGGTCCCAATGCAATTGCTGGCAATAGGCCCATTTTTTTGACGCGTCAATATTTTGATCCAGCCCAATATAAATGGTTTTGGGGAAAATGACTGATTTACAAACGGCAATTATGAAGCACTGGACAACAATGATGGGATGAATGGCACATGAATCTGTGCGTTGTGTATTGTGGCAATGCAGTTTCAGCCACCTAGATGTTCAATAGTTATCTTGGAAATTGATGCAATATTGCTTTATAAGTGCATACATTTTTGATCCCTTGGCTCACCTGAATCATTCTTTTACTCAAATTAAAATCACTGTATCAAAATATTGATGCAGTAACAGCATGGGTGAATAATTTTGTTAAAAAATATTTTTCATAATAATTTCATGTAATTACATTACAAAATTAGTTTTATTTACTTACAAAATATAAACTTGAAAATTTAAAAAGGTTATCCTAAGAAAATGACAGAAACATATTTGATGTTATTTGTCGCCACGTGATGGCGTCTCAATATTTCCTGAAACAAACCAAAACAAAATTACGTAAACAGTTTGAGTTGTGACTTGTGACCGAGGTGGAAGGAGTTGTGTTGTGCATTGCATCAGATGGTGTGATTATTGTTGGAGAATGCCCATTTTCCATGGGGACTAACTAGGTGTTTTTAGTGAAATGTTGTCAATAATTGTGTCCATTTTTGTTATCCTAAGTACAGTGCCTATGACAAGCTCCGCCCACTTTGCATACAAAATTGACGCGTCAATAAATTGATTTTTTGGACCTAATGCCATCAACTGAATGGCAATTGTGCAATCAAAATAAAACAAACTATAGGTAGGTGCCTAGGTTGAGATAGGTACTTCTAGCTCAAACCTTATCAGAAGTATCTGCCCCCTCTCGGATTTTCTCAATACCCTGAAAACTGCGATATACATCAACGTGAAACTTTCAGTACCTTATTCTGCATCAAGTCTAAGTCTTCTCACCAACTCTCAGTGACATTGATGTAGTATTTTGGGAGATAATGACGTTTTAATGACGTGATGTCATGCCATTTTTGGTGGAAAAACGATATATGTTTGGAACATCGTAGAAAATCGTAAAAAAAATCGTAGAGTTTTAAAGCAAATTGCAAATACAAAACGTCAAAAGAACGTAAATGACATTTTCTTCAAAATGGCTATATCGGATTTTCGAAATTTTTGGTTTTAAACCCCAAAAATGAAAAAAAATGATTTGTTATGAATTTGAAGTGAAATTGAAGTGAAGTGAAGTTCACCTTCGGATTTTTTTCTTCTCAGAACATGATTTTATTATATTTTTAATACAGTTTCTTTTTTTCTTTTCAAAAATGGTCCTACATCGCGCTAATTCAGTACAAAAGGCTGTAAATTATTAATTTTATGGTGTGCGTTATTGGTCTGCGCATGCTCCATGCAGTGCTGGCACAGTTCAGACGGTACGGTATATAATATATGCGCCGCATTCCTTCGCCAAAAAGTCAAATATCTTCGGCTGGAGAGTCTTTTCAGCCGAGAAAAGTTGCAGATAAGGATTTCTCAACACGAGCTATAAAACTGCTATTTCAGTTCAAAACCCCATGTTGAAGGTGAACTATTTCCTTTAAGCTAGAATACCAAAATAAGGTGAACGGCCCAAATCCGCGGAGAAAAAAATGGGGGTACCTTTTTGCCACAAAAAGTTGGCCCCCGAAAACCGACAGCTGGATCTGCCAGTGCTCACGGGCACGTATATTGATGTGGGTATCTGCATCCAGGAGACTACAGATAACTGAAACCGACGGCTGGATCCGCCTGTGCTCACGGGCACGTATATTGATGTGGGTATCTGCATCCAGGAGACTACAGATAACTGAAACCGACGGCTGGATCCGCCTGTGCTCACGGGCACGTATATTGATGTGGGTATCTGCATCCAGGAGACTACAGATAACTGAGACCGACGGCTGGATCCGCCAGTGCTCACGGGCACGTATATTGATGTGGGTATCTGCATCCAGGAGATATGGGTATCCAGGAGACTACAGATAACTGAGACATAATGAGATATAGTGACTAGCTAAGCATAGATGCATTGTAGGGGATGGATGGTGGGGATGGGTGGGGGGGGGGGGGGGGGAGGGGTTGCACGTGCTCTTCTTTTAATGTACGTACCACCATCCAGGAGATACCAGGTAATTAGTTCAATGTCATGGGTGACGAGTGGAAGGGTGTACGAGTGGGTGACTCACGTTCGTGCCAACAGTGATCCCTTCATTTTATAGGAATCTGCCGTTCCAGAGATTCTATTAAAAAAATATATGCTAAGCCGGGGTGGAGTTTTCACGGGTTTAATGGGTTTATAACGGTTGCCATGGGTGTACCACAGGTATAATGGGTGAGTACCGGCTATAACGGGTTTATCACGTGTACCACAAGGGCACAACGGGTACCACGGGTGTATGACGGGCACCGTAGGTTTTTGACGGATACCTCGGGTGTATGACAGGTACAAAAACGTATTATAGGTACGACGGGTGTGCCACGGGTATTACGGGTTATCAATCCCTAATTACCTATCACTTGCTTGCACCACCACTTGACCTGTAATCGTCCAGCGGAGCGGACGGGTTAGCATAATCTGGACTTTCTGCACAAGAGATAAGTCGTTCGGACTAGGAGCTTTCGATATGTATTTTACATATCTTCGTCAGCGGTCGTTCGTAATAATTACGTTAAACAAAGACGAAGCTATGCAAAATACATATCGAAAGCTTCGAGTTCGAACGACTTAACTCTTATGGAGAAAGTCCAGGTTATAACGTAATTAAAACTATAACTCCACATTATATCTTTCCGTTTATAAAATAAAATATGCAAGCCATTTTGTTCAAGTTCTGCCCAAAGGCGTTCAAAGTTTGCAAACCGATATAGTTTTCGGATAACCACTGTATCCATTACTCCAAGTACATGAGCTACTTCATCCGCATCCGTCTCGGCCAGCCGTCCACAAGCGACTATACTCCGCACAAAGAACCGGCGGCAGTCAACGGACCCAGGGCGATCCGTCCTCCTGGTACAGTTACGGGCACCCCGGGTCGGCCAGCATGCAGAACAGTGAGATGCGCTGAGCTTATGAAGAAGATAGAAAAACACGCCAGTGACGTTACCTTGTATCGCACCACCGACCTATATATCTATCATACCCCTGACCCTGACCCCCATGACCACCGAGCCAGTGTCTCCCGAAAGCAAAACGCCAGTGCAGTGCCAGCCAGGTGGCGCATTAAGTTCTGGTATTCACGGCATATTAAGCATAATTATAATGGGGTCGGGGACAGGTAGTGGGTTCTTACGCATAACAAATTCAGCGCATTTTTTATACTTATCACACATCAGACCGCCTTCCGTCCTAAAACTTACTCTTAACTTCTCAGATTTTTTTTTAACATTCTTGATTTTGTTTGTAACGTCACTACACTAGTGATTTGTGACGCCACTTTTGACAAATTTGCGCATTTAAGTGGTTTTGTTAGTTATAATTAATTAAGGTGTGTATAGTTTGTTGTAAAAATCTTAGTTTATTGGAAAGATGCATGCCGGCAAATGTAGTCAATTTTACCTAACCTTGCCTAAACTCACGTCACCAAATCTAGCCAAAAAAAATCGCTGTCGTTTCTCGCTCTTATGTTTTTCCAGTTATATTTCGAACATGTCAAAAGCGTTAGCAAGGCATATGTAAAGTACTCGCCTCTCCATCGTCTTGCACCTGAACTCTGCAGACACAAATTCATCAGAAGTTTGCAAGAAGTGTGCAACAGCCGACGCTCCAAGCCTGGGCAGGTTCTGGGAGGTTGCTTTTTCAAACTCAGGTTCTAAACTGTTGCGTTTCGGAACCTTTGACATCTTTAGACCTTGAAAGTATCAAATCTCAACTCGCTAACCAGCAAACATTGATTGAATACAAACACTTCGAACCAAATCACTTTATGTCGCTCTGATTGGGATTCCTATACTCCATTGGAGTTGATTTTGTTTTCAACTGCGCTGCACGCTCGCGCTGTTATTGATTAAAACAACTCAGGTACTGGACTATTCAAGGAAATAGTTCACCTTCGGAAATATTTCAGAGCACGATTTTATTATATTTTTTAATAGTTTCTTTTTTTCTTTTCAAAAATGGTCCCACATCGCGCCAATTCAGAACAGAAGGTTGTAAATTATTAATGATATGGTGTGCGTTATTGGTCTGCGCATGCTCCATGCAGTGCTGGCACAGTTCAGACGGTACGGTATATCATATATGCGCCGCATTCCTTCGCCAAAAAGTCAAATATCTTCGGCTGGAGAGTCTTTTCAGGCAAGAAAAGTTCCAGATAAGGATTTCCCAACACGGGCTACAAAACTGCTATTTCAGTTCAAAACCCCATGTTGAAGGTGAACTATTCCCTTTAAGCTTAGGTATAACTATTTATATGTTTAGACCCAAAAGGTACGATAAGCTACAACTCTATTAAAAAATAACTGCGAAAAACATAGACTTTTCAAAACGAATCACTACTGAGACGCTCCGATTCAGGTTCGCGCATGCATTAACTCTCGAACGCATTTACCATATACAAAATGTTTTTACCGGCGCGCAGAAGATGTCGCGTCAGCGTCATTTCCGGATACGAATTTCACTAGTATCGTGACGTCACGACTACAAGGACATGAGCTTAATTGTTTTAGTTTTTAATCATTTTTGAGTTCATTTCGTTTTTTATAATACCAAAAAATATTTACATGATACAAATTATCCTTGTTTTTATGAACCCAAAAAATTGGTACCTTACAAAATTGTCCCCAACCCCATTGCTATAAATAATTATAATGATCAGCTATTGCGATCATGGATCGACGCGAAATTTGCCGACGACCCTACATCCCGACTAACATGTCAAATTTCGCGGTTTTGACTGCAAGGTGCGCGGAGTTGTTAAAAGCAATCGGATGACATCCGAACGGACAGACGGACAGGTGGCTGCCACTTCTTATAATTAGTATGAAATAGCTTTCTTGTATTTGTTTTAGCACTGTTTTGAGAGCAATTGAAGACATTGCAATAATAATAATAAATAACCTTATTCTCATAATGCGGTAACGTCAATTCATTTATCTGTATTGTAAAAGGGTGTTTTTATGATTATTGTATATATTCGGTAGGACGCATATGTATAGCTAGAAGCGCGTCTTTAGGTGAGGTAGGCATTGTGTTATTCGCTGTAAATGTGTATATATGCATATAAGTATAGTATACATGTATATGAGGTAGAATGTAGATAGGTGTGTGGTATGCGCGGTTGTATTTGGTTTTACGTTATATATAGTTCTGTAAAAAAGGTTGTTTTATATACCCCGACTCGACCAATTGATTGGCATGTTGCTCTGCGCAGCCTACTTGAATTTATACCATCTTGGAAGTGCATGTGTGCCGAATGCAGGTTACTGGATATTTTAATATTTATGTGTTTTGCTAACTGGTGACAAAAATGGCAAATAATACATTTATGGCTGATGAAAGCGCAAGCCGAAAGCTCCCTAATTTGACTTTGTCTTTTTAAATTTTTCCCGGCATTATGAGAATAAGGTTATTTATTATTATTATTGCCATGCAATAGCTTTCTATGTAACACGAATAACTAGGATATTTATCCCAAACAGCGATGAGCGATTCGCCTGGCAATGCCTATCGAATATAGAGTCGTTTGAACAATATACCATGAAGATTTCCGAAGAAGTTATTGTTTTTCATCTATCACCTGTTATAGTTTTAAATATAAAAATAAGCTGGTAGTTACGACTAAAAATTGCGTTCCTCCTTCACATTGTCGCGAACCGTATTGATGGTTCATTCGGCACTTCGTCCCCCACTCAAAAATCCGTGTCGACGCCCCTGATAATAATAACTGTATACATATGTACCGAACTGTAACAAACAACTGCAGTAACAGTGCAAATGGTTTGAAAGTGCAGCAAAAGGCAGAACGACTTTTCCGCGCATAAATGGTCTGAGGAAAAAGACACGCAGAGTTCAAATATATCATTTTCGTAAAAATCTGAGGTGACTAAATGTTGATAAATTTATAATAGACAATTTTTGAACATATAATATATCTTTTTCATATACTTATTTTGTTGGTGCTCACTGGATAGACTGGGACATTATCTTTCAAATGACGCTGACCGATCGCAAAGATCTTCTCAACTTTAGAAGATATGTCGCTTTGCAGTTTCCCCAACATGCTGTGACGTCACAAAATGAAGTCACTTTAACAGACGAAGTATTTGTTGGAGGGCCGTTTCGACCACGAATTCGGAATGAGAGCTATGAAGAACCACCTTGCACGTGATTTCATAAAAATATGAGGGGGGGCCGTGTACACCATTGGTTGAGTTGGCATGGAATGACCCATATATGAAAGGTGTAATGAAACACACTAATTAGAGAATTGAACGGAGACAATAATGTCCTTTCTCCCTCCTGTCTTGCTGATACTGTATCACCCCAGTGCATGTCTGCAGTGTGTTATCGGTCATAAAGGATCCAAAACTTGGCACAGTGTTACGAATTACAAACTACGAACTCCTCTGAGTTCAAAGTATGCCTCGGGTGTTAGAATGTACTGTATCGCTTGTTGATACCATTTCAAGGCAAGCGACTGTTTTATCTCCCGCACCGGACCGATAACTGCTGACAAAACACTATCGTCCGTTCACTGTGTACGTTTGCAGCCACGGCCATCGGTGCGTGCTGTTTGGTCGTGACGCCTCGGTCCGCTACAAACCACAGACAGCTAGTCAGCCAGCCGAACTAACAGAGCTTCGTCATTGCGGCGCTACCCATTCACAGGCACTGTGCTGTCCTGGAAGCCACTGGGTATTGACCTAGAGGGCGCCAGCAGTCCTGGGCATCGATTTTCTCCAGCGCGTCGTTTGCCTTGGCGTGGACGCCGGATGGAGGGTCGCGCGACATGTGCGATCGATCAGCTGGGACGATGCGGCCGGCTGCACCTTGGATTTCAGTGCGGCGTGCACAGCAGCGGCCGCCGGTGGTCGCCCGGGTCGTCGCCGTGCCGCGCCTCGGCTGTGACCTTAGTTTTTCCGGCCGTGCGCGGACAAAGGCTAGTCGCCGTGCCTTTGTCGGTGGATATCAGCTGAGCGGAGGAGCCGGCGCCAGTTCGCCGCGCGGTCTGGCTGAGAGAAGACGGCTGCCGCGGATTTCTCGTCTTCCAAATCAGCTGCGGAACTGGACGTGTACTACTCTGTGAAAACACATAAATGGTTATAATTTGTGCCTTAACCCGCTTTCGGCAGTCGTGAGCTGTAAATTTGTCAGGTCGGCATGAGTGCTGGCGAATCTGCCGTCCTGAGGTCAGCGAAGCCGCATGTCGGCAAGGAGAACTCGATGCTACCTCCGCTAACATCGCCCAGTCGTGTTCTCTCCCTGTCCAGGGGGCAGAAGTTCGCCAGCCCGAAGACCGGCCACGTCCGCCGTCCGAACTCCGAAGATGATTCAAAGGTAAGTTCATCCCATGGCTTGTTATGAGTTACTTGCTTGTTATGGTTTACGAACGTTTTAGACGCCGACCGATCCTTATTGTGTATTGTTCCGAGTCATGTCACAACTGCGTTGCTAACGTTTAAATCGTTATTTACCTACCCGACACATTGTTGTAAGTTCATCCAATACAATGTGGCCATCATTAGAAGTACATTCATATTTTGGGTATTTTTGGGATTGTGTTATTATTGTGTTATTATATCATTTTGTGTCACAACAAACAGTGCGTAAACGTATGTCACGTTTGGGCACGATATGTTGAAAATATAGAAAATTAATCGTCTTACTTGACTTTAATTGACAATCGATCGTATGCCTAACAATATTTAACGTTGATAAATTCAGGTCCTTTCGACACAGACTCAGTATTGAAACGAAAATGTATGCCAAACCTATGCAGCACTCAATATCAGTTCGTGGCTGACGTTATCGATTCTCTTGACGCTTAGATCCACAGAGCTACGTCGCCGGTTCAGCCCGACAAAATGGCTCCAAATCAACAGAGAAGAGTCCAGCAACTGGAGAAGTCTATCCTTTTCATGCGGGAACATCATGAAAAAATCGTATCAGCGTTGCATGAAGAAATCGAACAGCTGAAACGAAAAAATAAAGGTAGAGGGCGTGAGCCAAAAAAAAATGCATAAGAAATAGCTGTCATAATTATTAACGATTGTAAACACTGAATGCTATGCCTTGCAAGTAGTAGCGTTTATATTTTCAACATAGTATCTCATTTTTAAAGCATGCTACGACTCTATTCCTTTAAACTTGAAGTAGCCTACCAAAAATACTTAAACTACAGGGCATGTCCTCAAATGCCGAAGATCGCGTTATTATGTTGTTTGATGCCCCATAGTTGACGACCAATTAGCACGACTATATGCATATCGTCGAACTTCCCATTGAAGTTTTATGCTGTGATCTAGATAACTTCTTGAAGTCGTTTTGTTGTTAAACATTCAAAGGCACTGGGGAATCGAATTTTGACAACAAATTGCTTTTTCACTACATTATCCACACATCACTGTTAAAACGACGAACCACATTACACGACACAACTGAAGGGCATGGTCCACTGAGCTAACGCTGATATACTTGCATTTATTTGTGGTCGTCGAATACAGCGTGCATACACAAAACGATTGTTAGGTGCTTTCTGGTGTATCACTATTTCCAAGCAAACCAGTTTGCGTGCAAGAAAGAAAACCTAATTAAGTCTCGTCAAGGTACACACACATCACGGGGCCCGGTGCACGGTTTAGCTGATTTTCGTGACCGCGGTACCGGTGCCAATTCAGCGCTGCCACAGTGACCGAGTCATGCTGCTGACGTCATAGGTCCTGGCAACCGAACCGACTATGGCGGCAGCGTTCGAGCCAAATGGTTCGCTGAAATGGTTCGCTGAAAAATTAACAAGCGGGCGATTCTGTTGCACCCCTGGTAATGAATAATAAATCGTATTGAGACGAAGCGTCTACCGAGAGCTCTATTTTCTGGGCTAATGCTTTCGGTGACCTGGTTTAAAGCAAAGACCAATATTTTTTGTTCGAAAATGATTGCGGTCAAATTACCTGCTGCATTGCTGTTCTTTTAGATATAGAGATAAAGCTTCAACATTTTTATATGGGCTTTCTTATACCTTTCTGCGAAACGACTTTATTTTTGCACAACTGAAGCAAAATCCATTTTGCCTCTTATGCAATGACGTGTTAACGATACAACTTCAAGAAGAGTACATCATGATATTGCGTTACTTAAATACCTTAGCATCCCACATCACTGTCTCATGCAACAACACCAGGAATCGAAGCTAGAGACCGCTATTCGAATGCATTCACCGCATTAACTAGTTACAATTTAGCATAGGTGGGCACCGGTCCGTTACTCCGTTACTAACGAAGACACTTTTTTGAGTAGCGAAGTAACGGACTCGTCAGTAAACGCCCCCTGGTTATCTTCCGAACCAATGATTGCAACGAGACGCGCAAGGCGGCATTCGAAAGCTCTCAATAAGATGAATCTAAAGCATGCTCAAAAATTTCAAAGTGAGGTCAAATGTCAGGTCACGTTCACGGTCAGGTCAAAGGTCAAAATCGACGTATTTTAGTTTATGGGCCATACTTTCCAGCAAAAGCCATCGATTACGACCATGATCCCCCAAAGTGCTGCCAAAGGTATTATACACATCCCGCATGGGCTAAAGTGAGATTGTTGGCAAAGGTCAAGGTCAAGGTCAGGTCACAGAAATTCACTATGCGCAAAATATCTACGAGTCATGGAACACATGTTTTATGGGTTACTTGCCACGTATAATTCGATAGTGATAGTCTTTTTACCAACTGAATTCATTTACGTGAAGTTATTGTCAAGTTCAGGTTACTGAAGGTAAATATTTGAAATTGATAAATATAAATAAAGAAATCATGTTTATGGACCAGTTTTCTCTCAGGAATACAGTGCTGGCATTCATTTGTCTGTATCTGGTCAATAAAACACAAAAACGCAATTTCAAAATATGACGTCATGACTTACCCATTCTTTAGATGTCATAAGTCAGTCAAAAATGGAGATATCTGTTTGAAATTTGGCATAATATTGCCTAGGTATTTTTCTCTGACATTTCTTTCTGTTTTTGTAATATTTTTTATTTTTTATTTTGTGATTATTAAAATTAAAAAATGAGTTTTTTTTGGGTCAAAAACTAAAATGAAAAAATCCGAGATGGCTGGTTTGTAGCCCTTGCAATTTTCTATCTTTTGGCGTTTTTCGATTGCATTTTGCTTCAAATGTGGCATTGTTTACGTCCTGGCAAAGTTTAGCTGAGTTTGGTGTAAAACTCGTGTGTAGTGACGTCACTAAATTCGCTTTAACTCGGAAAAAAATCAACGGAATTTCTTCATTTTTTCACCAAAGACGTAACCATGATTTATAAGAAGGTACCCGAAGTTTTACGTTGATAGCGCTATTATTTTTTCAGCTATTGCGAAAATTCATCAGGGGGGGGGGGGGGGCGCGTTAACGCCCCCCCCCCCCCAGTCAATGGCGGGTTAAAGGCCATGTCGAGAAATCCCTTACTGCATACTCTGGTTGTAAGGACCCTCCTGCTGAATATATTCGATGTTTTGTCCTGTCATTCAGCGTTGTCAAAAAAACGTAGCGCTGTGTCGAGAAGCTTCATAGCATGTGATAAAAGCAGCGTTACTGGACCAGCGAGCGTACTATTCGCCACTGGCAATATTAGCCTAGTTGTGTAAGCAATGATGAGTACCTAATCATTACATTTGTAATTACTAATTTTATCAATAATAATTTTAACCAAGTTCCTAGATTTTTACAGCTCACTTATATTCTTCTTTAGAAGCACACAATGTAGTGGACCAAGCACCATATCCTCCTGCGACCAAAGCGCTAACTTAAAGGAAATAGTTCACCTTCAACATTAGTTTTAGACTGAGATAGCAGTTTTGTAGCCCGTGTTGGGAAACCCCTATCTGCAAGTTTTCTTGACTGAAAAGACTCTCCAGCCGAATATATTTATTTTTTTTTGGCGAAGGAGTGCGGTGCTGGCGAAAGTAGGTTGTACTGGTTCTAGCCCAGGCAGAGGCTATACCATCAGCCAATCAGCTTGCAGCTAGTGCTAGCAAGCGAACCGCCGGCCGCCGGTTGGCACATCTCCAATGCGAGTCTATCCTTACGCGACTACTTTCGAATCTGATTGGCTGAACCATTTTTTACATTCGCGTGACGTCAGGACTCTGACTCAGAGAGTATGCATATAGTTTTGATAAACAATACAAATTTACGGCCTTCTGTCCTGGATCGGCGCGATATAAGGCCATTTTTGACAATATAAAAAGAAATTGTATTAAAAAATATAATCAAATCGTGTTTGGTAAAACAATTCCAAGGTGAACTATTTCTTTTAAACTCTCACCCTGTTCCGAGGGATATAGAGGGCAGGGACGAATTTTTCAGAGGCCCGCCGAAGGGTTTGAACCCCGGTCCCGGGCACAGAAAGCAAATGTCTCATCACTGTGTCAGATTGCTCCCCCGAAGCACTCAATATCATAACAACATGTGTCATTTTCGAATTTTGCGCCATTTTCGCAATCTATACTGAAAATGCGTGTTTATGTTATCGAAATATATTGCTTTCTATTTTTTTTTGGGGGGAGGGGGGGTATATCTGGATAATTTAGCCAAATATTTTTAGCAAAAAAATAGCCGAAAAGTGGGTCGGTCATGGCCTCCCGTCCCCCTTGTTCCTACGCTTGTGACATTTTCGCTCAGGTCAATATTGAGGTCACCAGAGGTCATCAAAGGACAAATTTTTCCAAGTTTAGTACTTCGCTCCAGAAACACCCAAAATATCTCGGGAATTATGATAGCTTTGAACAAGCGGAGAAACGCAATCGAAAGCTCTTGAAAAATTCGATCGCTTAGGTGTCCTCAAATTGTATATAAGGTCAATTATTTAGGCTCCAGAGTTCAGAGGTAACCAAATGTTCCAAGTTTAGGACTTCGCTCCAGAAACACCCCAAATATAGGCATATAGGCAAAATATTGGCATTTTTTTCCCAAAAGTCGTTCGTGCATAACTTTTTACCTAATCAAGATTGGACAATACTTTTTACGCCATCGTGTTTGCCTCGTCCAGACGATCCGAACCATACTTAGGGTGACCGGATCGGGTCAAGTTCAAAATATGACCTCAGGTTAAGGTCATTTGGTGACCCAGGTGGGTTATGTTGCATATGGGGAGACGCATCTTGAAGAGATAAACACTGTGGTATCAGTCACATGTCTCTAGCTAGCACGTCTCTAGCTCTCCTGTTTGTTCCTTGCATTTCCTAAAATTTCAGGAGGCACATCCAAACGCTCCCCTCCCCAGCACGGCGCGGGTTAGGCTTAACCCACGAGTCACTGGGGGTGGGTTAGTCCCCCCTTAGGAATATTAGGAATATCTCAGCCACTAATGCAGATATCGACGCTAAACTTTCAGTACATTTCCGGGCATCATTTTTACACCTTTTGAGCAAAAAAAGAGCAATTTCGTCAGATTTTTTAAATAGATATAGTGAATTTAGTGACGTCACTAAACACGATTTTGACACCAAAATCAGCTAAACTTTGCCAGGCCGTACAAATGCCGAATTTGAAGCAAAATGCAATCGAAAAAAGGCTAAAAGGTAGCAAATGGCAAGGGCTACAAACCAGCTATCTCGAAACTTCGAAACTTTTTGTTTTTTTACCCCAAAAGTTGCAAAAGCAATTTTTTTGTTTAAATGTCCACAAAATCAAATTTGTCAAAGATATGAAGAAAAAAATATGTCAGATAGCTACATATGAGCAACTAACATACCGAATTTCAAAATGATAACTTTTTTGACTGACATGGCATATAAAGTATGGGTAAATTATGACGTCATATTTTGAAATTGCGTTTTTGGCTTTTATTGACCAGATACAGACAAATAAATGTCAGCACTGTATTTTTGAGATAAGACTGATATGGAAACATGCTTTTGTCATTTCGATTTATCAATTTCACATTTTGACCTTCAGTGACCTGAACTTG
Source organism: Chirona hameri (assembly GCA_036785665.1). Classification (NCBI taxonomy): domain Eukaryota; kingdom Metazoa; phylum Arthropoda; class Thecostraca; order Balanomorpha; family Balanidae; genus Chirona; species Chirona hameri. Next base: position 27,569 of record JAXIVJ010004962.1, read on the forward strand.
ACCTGAACTTGACACTAACTTCACGTAAATGAAGTCAGGTGGTAAAATTACTATCACTATCGAATTATACGCGTAAAAGCATCCATAACACATGTGCTGCATCACTTTCGTAGATATTGTGTGTGTAGTGACCTTTTGTGACCTCACCTTGACCTTGATCTTTTCTAACAATCTCACTTTAGCTCATGTGGGATATATATCATACCCTTGACAACACTTTGGGTGATTATAGGTTCAATCAAAATTCAAAGGCCATGAATGGCAAGTATTGTACATAAACTCAAATACCTCGATTTTGACGTTTGACTTGACCGTGACCTGACATGTGACCTAAATTTGAAATTTGTAATGTGCGTTAGGTTCATCTCATTGAGCGCTTTCGAATTCCGCTTTGCGTGTCCCGCTGCGATCATGGGTTCGGAAGATACCAGGGGGGGGGGCTAAAAAAAATAACTCCCAGTGAGTCGTGTAATTGGTGGTAATAAGTATTGATAAGTCAGTTGTGATGATGATCTCCACCAACTGAAACTTGTCAAAACTTAAGAACGATTCAGAACATTCTGTGGCGTGTGACGCAATTGGACGCAATGGACTCCCCCAATCCGGGCCAATCCGGCGGCCGGCCTGTGCGGCTTGGCTTTGTACATGTGCGTACGGCATGCGGGTCGGAAGCGGCGGCAAATCTATGCTGGTACATCACTGCGCATGCGCGGACAGACCTGTGATCCATGACGAACCAGATTTAGTAACTAGTATAACGGTATGCTAAACTGAACCAATGGACTCTAGACGCATAAAAACGGCCAATTTTGTATCATAAACCTGTTATGAGCTCAATACATGTTTCTATCATTATTGAATAGTGATAATATCGCCTAAATCAGTAGTGTATTTCTTGGAATGTATAATATACTAAGACTTTTCAGGGCAATAATCCTTCGTGAAACGGCTAATAGGTATCTCGTAAACGACCGCCAATATCGTCCCCAAACTTTCAGTACCGCTTTCACATCAAGCACCGCTCACTAAACGGCTAAACGTTTTAGCAATGACAAGGGAAAAATGCCAATGCCTCTTGCAGCGGTGTCGATTTTTCAAAACGGTTGGGGGGGGGGGGGGCGAACACTGGCGGATCCAGGCTCTCTCCGTGTGTATCTGTGGGGGGGGGGGGGCATCTTTTTGTGGCTAAAAGGTACCCCCATTGTTTTCCTCTGCGGATTTGGGTCGGTCACTTTTTTTCGAGAAAAAAATCAGTTGGTTTTTATTTTTGGGTTCAAAAACACAAACTTTCGCGAATCCGAGATAGCCATTTTGAAGAGAATGTCATTTCCTTTCTTTTAACGTTTTGTTGTGCAATTTGCTTAAAACCCCTATTTTCTACGATTGTTCAAACATTTATCATTTTTCCACCAAGAATGGCATGACATGACGTCAACGTCACTATCTCCCAAAATACTCAATCAATTTCATTGGAATTTAGTAAGAAGACGTATAATTGATGCCGCACAAGGTACTGAAAGTTTGACGTTGATATCTATCATAGTTTTCAAGTTATTGAGAAAATCCGGGGGTGGGGCAGATTCTGCCCCCCCCCCTCCCCCCAGCGGGGCGCGGGTTAAGTGTAACCGGGGCTGCTTGAATTGGGCTCCAGAGGGGATCAAAAGTCAAAAAGTATATTTATGGCAAAACAGTTTTTCGCAAATATCTTTTTACCTAATGAAGATAAGGCAATAATTTTGACGCCATCATGTTTGTCTTGCCAAGCCGCTTCGAAATATTCATGTTGACCAGTTTAGATAAACTTATATATTTGACCTCAGGTCAAGGTCAAGTGGTGACCCAAGAATCAAGATGATCATGTTGCATATTGGAAGACATGTCTTGACGAGACAAACACATTGGTAGCGGTTTCACTTATCTATCTTCATTTTGTCGGAATTGATATCACTTCGTTTTACCAAAGTAACTGAGTAACGGAGTAACTAACTTCCGTTACATTTTTTGACGATGTAACGGAGTAACGAGTAACGAGTTACTTTTTTGGAGTAACGGAGTAACAAGTAACGAAGTTACATTTTGAAGCAACGGTGCCCACCTATGCAATTTAGCGAACTTTGACAAATGAAACTGGGCATTCGTTTAGACGGCAGGCTCGATTTCGGGAACTTTTACTCGGGCCACAAAAGCCAACGATTAAAGTTGCAGTTTCTCTATCTGCAGCGTATGAGCAGTTCGCCAACACCATTCGTGAGTCGATGATACACTTTTGCCACCACGGCCGACTTTAATGAGCCCATTTCAGCCACAGTAGCAGCACGTTTGCTGCCAGCTTTCCCGGACCGCATGCTGCCCCGGCTGCTATAGCCGGCAGTCATTCTCGTCAGTTCCATTTCAGCCACAGCAGCAGCACGTTTGCTGCCAGCTTTCCCGGACCGCATGCTGCCCCGGCTGCTATAGCCGGCAGTCATTCTCGTCAGTTCCATTTCAGCCACAGCAGCAGCACGTTTGCTGCCAGCTTTCCCGGACCGCATGCTGCCCCGGCTGCTATAGCCGGCAGTCATTCTCGTCAGTTCCATTTCAGCCACAGCAGCAGCACGTTTGCTGCCAGCTTTCCCGGACCGCATGCTGCCCCGGCTGCTATAGCCGGCAGTCATTCTCGTCAGTTCCATTTCAGCCACAGCAGCAGCACGTTTGCTGCCAGCTTTCCCGGACCGCATGCTGCCCCGGCTGCTATAGCCGGCAGTCATTCTCGTCTGCCAGCTTTCCCGGACCGCATGCTGCCCCGGCTGCTATAGCCGGCAGTCATTCTCGTCAGTTCCATTTCAGCCACAGCAGCAGCACGTTTGCTGCCAGCTTTCCCGGACCGCATGCTGCCCCGGCTGCTATAGCCGGCAGTCATTCTCGTCAGTTCCATTTCAGCCACAGCAGCAGCACGTTTGCTGCCAGCTTTCCCGGACCGCATGCTGCCCCGGCTGCTATAGCCGGCAGTCATTCTCGTCAGTTCCGGCACACACTGGCGGGGAGAGCGCGGGTGCAGACATTTGCATACGTCCAATGCTTTCTAGAATCGCCCGGTTTCCCCACCACACACAGACAGAGTCGCAGTCCATCCCAGGGTGAGCCATGCAGTTAGTCTCCATTGGAAACCTCATCTGGGATCGGCAGCCCAGCGGGCAGGTCCGGCGCCGAGTCCGCGGCTGCCTACAGCTGACTCGACCCGCCGCGCTGGGGCCTAAAGCCAGCCGGGCTTCTCTGCAGTTTTCATGACGGCTTGTGGGCCCTTTCTCCGAGATCAGACCTCGCTGGGAACAACAGTGGGCCCAGCTGGGTCCTACCGTGGGCCCCACAGGGACCTGCAGCAAGGCCTCGCTGGGACCTGTGACTGTCCCAGCCGCTTGGGCCCGCTGTGACCTGCAGGTGGGTCCCACTACACTGGGACTGGGACCTGTGACTGTCCCAGCCGATGGGTCCTGCGGCAGGGCGCCGTCGGTTGCCCCACTGGGACTGGGACCTGTGACTGTCCCAGCCGATGGGTCCTGCGGCAGGGCGCCGTCGGTTGCCCCACTGGGACTGGGACCTGTGACTGTCCCAGCCGATGGGTCCTGCGGCAGGGCGCCGTCGGTTGGCCCGCTGTTCACACGGCGTGTTGGCAGACAGATCGATTGGTCGCAGTGGAGCGCACATAACGCCGCTGTCGGCCGGCGCCCGGAGCCGGCCCGGAGCCGGCCCGGTCCAGACGCCAGCACGCCAGGTCACAGCGCCCCGACTGAGGTTGGCTAGCCGGCGCCCGGAGCCGGCCCGGAGCCGGCCCGGAGCCGGCCCGGTCCAGACGCCAGCACGCCAGGTCACAGCGCCCCGACTGAGGTTGGCTAGCCGGCGCCCGGAGCCGGCCCGGAGCCAGCCCGGAGCCGGCCCGGAGCCGGCCCGGTCCAGACGCCAGCACGCCAGGTCACAGCGCCCCGACTGAGGTTGGCTAGCCGGCGCCCGGAGCCGGCCCGGAGCCGGCCCGGAGCCGGCCCGGAGCCGGCCCGGAGCCGGCCCGGTCCAGACGCCAGCACGCCAGGTCACAGCGCCCGGATTGAGGTTGGCTAGCCGGCGCCCGGAGCCGGCCCGGTCCAGACGCCAGCACGCCAGGTCACAGCGCCCCGACTGAGGTTGGCTAGCCGGCGCCCGGAGCCGGCCCGGTCCAGACGCCAGCACGCCAGGTCACAGCGCCCCGACTGAGGTTGGCTAGCCGGCGCCCGGAGCCGGCCCGGAGCCGGCCCGGAGCCGGCCCGGAGCCGGCCCGGTCCAGACGCCAGCACGCCAGGTCACAGCGCCCCGACTGAGGTTGGCTAGCCGGCGCCCGGAGCCGGCCCGGAGCCGGCCCGGTCCAGACGCCAGCACGCCAGGTCACAGCGCCCCGACTGAGGTTGGCTAGCCGGCGCCCGGAGCCGGCCCGGAGCCGGCCCGGTCCAGACGCCAGCACGCCAGGTCACAGCGCCCCGACTGAGGTTGGCTAGCCGGCGCCCGGAGCCGGCCCGGAGCCGGCCCGGAGCCGGCCCGGAGCCGGCCCGGAGCCGGCCCGGTCCAGACGCCAGCACGCCAGGTCACAGCGCCCCGACTGAGGTTGGCTAGCCGGCGCCCGGAGCCGGCCCGGAGCCGGCCCGGTCCAGACGCCAGCACGCCAGGTCACAGCGCCCCGACTGAGGTTGGCTAGCCGGCGCCCGGAGCCGGCCCGGAGCCGGCCCGGTCCAGACGCCAGCACGCCAGGTCACAGCGCCCCGACTGAGGTTGGCTAGCCGGCGCCCGGAGCCGGCCCGGAGCCGGCCCGTAGCCGGCCCGGTCCAGACGCCAGCACGCCAGGTCACAGCGCCCCGACTGAGGTTGGCTAGCCGGCGCCCGGAGCCGGCCCGGAGCCGGCCCGGTCCAGACGCCAGCACGCCAGGTCACAGCGCCCCGACTGAGGTTGGCTAGCCGGCGCCCGGAGCCGGCCCGGAGCCGGCCCGGAGCCGGCCCGGTCCAGACGCCAGCACGCCAGGTCACAGCGCCCCGACTGAGGTTGGCTAGCCGGCGCCCGGAGCCGGCCCGGAGCCGGCCCGGAGCCGGCCCGGTCCAGACGCCAGCACGCCAGGTCACAGCGCCCCGACTGAGGTTGGCTAGCCGGCGCCCGGAGCCGGCCCGGAGCCGGCCCGGTCCAGACGCCAGCACGCCAGGTCACAGCGCCCCGACTGAGGTTGGCTCCACGTTCGTAGCCAACCTCAGTCGGGGCGCTGACCCGGGGGTTTAAACAATGTCACCTGGGGTTTGGTTTTGGCTCCACGTTCGTAGCAATTCAGACGGGGAGGTCATCCGGTCATCCGCAGAGGAGAAAGGGACTGCAGACTCTGGGGTGACCCGTACAGCTTCCTGCACGTGTGACGGCTTCACAGCGCGCCGCGCCGAACTGCGAGGACCGTGTGGGCGAGCTGCGAGGTCTTTAGCCGCACGCTGAGCTGCTTGTCGCCGGCGGAGCGGTGCGGTGTGTGGGCGGCGAGCCGGCACACTGGCCGGCGAGTGATTCAGATATCTGGCCGAGCCGGCGGCGAGTGATTCACCCGACAGAGGGGTGCCACTGTGTCGCTCCCCGCCGCCAGCGTGTGTCCACCCACGGGACACGGGCTGGATGGAACGGTCACCATCCGGGACATCAGCGGCCGTCTGCAGCGGACAGCTGTTGGCACGGGTGGTCACTGTCCGGGACATCAGCGGCCGTCTGCAGCGGACAGCTGTTGGCACGGGTGGTCACTGTCCGGGACATCAGCGGCCGTCTGCAGCGGACAGCTGTTGGCACGGGTGGTCACTGTCCGGGACATCAGCGGCCGTCTGCAGCGGACAGCTGTTGGCACGGGTGGTCACTGTCCGGGACATCAGCGGCCGTCTGCAGCGGACGGGTTGGCACGGGTGGCCACCGGACGGCAACGCAGCTGACCTGCGAATGAAGGAGGAGCTGCCGTGCCTCGCGTCCGCTGTCACCACAAAGAGAGGGTCAGAACGAACTAGGATGTCCAGCTGGCATCTGCTCGGAGTATTAATGCGTCGTGGAGTGTCTGATAGCGGTGTTTTGCTCGGGTGTCGGCCTCGGGCCCTCGCGGGCCGGCTGACCTTGCGTGTCGGCCGCCACAATACGACAGCGACCGCCGATTATTCCAAACACGACCCGTCCCGTCTGTTTACCGATATACACCGTCTGAATACACTCATAGGTGTTCAGTTTTAATCAGACACCACCTTTAACCCGGCATTGGCTGGGGTTTCAGCCGAACGCCATTGCAATGGCGGGGGGGGGGGGGCGTTTTTCGCCCCCCCCCCCCCACCCGGTTATCTTCCGAACCAAGGATCACAGCAAGACGTGCAAGGCGGCATTCGAAAGCTCCCAAAGAGACGAATCTAAAACATGCGTGCAATTGTCAAAGTAAGGTCACATGGCAGGTCACAGTTAGGTCAAAGATCAAAATTGAGGTATTTGGGTTTATGGGTCATACTTTCCATCCTAAGCCTTAGATTAAGACTATTATCGCACAAAGTGCTCTCAAAGGTATAATGCATCTCACGCATAAGCGAAAGTGAAATTGTAAGCAAAGGTCAAGGCCAGATCACTATTGGCAAGAGCTCTACGAAAGCCATGCGACACATGTTTTATAGGTTATTTTATACGTAGAATTCGATAGTAGCAGCCATTTTCACAAACGGACTCCATATCAGGTCAAGTTCAGTTCAGGTCATATAAGGTTAAATTTGAAATTGATAAATCTAAATCAAAAGGCATGTTTCTAGATAAGTTTTGTCTCAGAAATACATTGCTGGCATTTATTTGTTTGTATCTGGTCACTCAAAAACAAAAACCGCAAATTCAAAATATGACATGACATATCGATACACGATACAAATATGACGTATGACATAACATTTGACATCAAATCTCACGCCGTCAAAAATAAATATACTATTTTAAATTTGGTTCGGGTATTGACCACAGGTGGTTCTCCAACATATCTTCCGGTTTTGAGAAAATATTTTAAAATTTGATTTTGAGGGCATTTTTTTAAAACAACTTTTTTATTATTATTTTAGAGGTCAAAAACCAAACTTTTCACAAATCCGAGAGCCATTTTGTAGCCCTTGCCATTTGTTATCTTTTGACGTTTTTCGATTGCATTTTGCTCAAAATATGGCATTTGTACGGCCTGATAAAGTTTAGCTGATTTTTGTGTCAAACTCGTGTGAAGTGACGTCATTAAATTTGCTATATCTCGAGATAAAAAATCGACGAAATTGCTTCCCTTTTTGCACAGAAGACGTAACATTGATGTAGGAGAAGGTACCCGAAGTTTCACGTCGATAGCGCTATTGGTTTTTGAGCTATTGCGAAAGTTCGTCAGAGGGGGGTGGGGGCGAAAAACGCCCCCCCGCCAATGGCAGGTCAATGCGCACTTAACCCCGAACGGGACATAATGGTGGTTTGTTAGAGGAAAAATAAGACAACTTTTATAGCATGTAGCCGTCTCGACACATGTTTTAAACATTTATGCTCATAGTTTGTTTCACGTGAATTTTAGTGGGTTGCTTCCATGTCACATGTCTTTGTGAGGCCGACATTATTATTGCAATGGTCAGTGGTCCTAGGTCACGAAGGCCATGAACTGAGTTTATATTCATGTATGTATTCATTATTCATGTATTCATATTCTGTCTGCTCAGGGGTCCCAGCCCCATATCATGTTGCTAGGAGATTGATGTTCGAGTCAGACCGCCAGTAGAGCGCGCTCTGACATCGCTGCTCCCATTCACCGCAGAGCAACATTCCACAGACATATTGCCCCGGCACAAGCTCCCAAGTGACGGGCACGATGACGTGAAACTACTATGGAACAACATAAGGTCAAGCCAAATGCTGCTACAGTTCGAAATAAAACTCGCGGGAACTTCCCGAAACGTAATCCCATTTCCCGAGCCTGCCCAGCCGAGTGTTTCTCTGATCTCACGCCCAGTAGCGTCAGTCGGCCGTGTCTATTGCCCGTCTTGTGTGTGTTGGCCAGAGTTGAACTTTCGTCTGGTGATGTCACCGGCCAGCCTGCCGGCCCACCTGCTCAGTCCGGAGGAGGACCAGCCGCCGTCGTCCTCGCCGCGTCACCAGGTGTCTCGCTGCGCCACACCGGCAGATGCACACCCTGTCCAGCTGGAGCTGCTCGAGGGAGAGCTCAATCAGCTGCGGGACACGCTCCGGGCAGAGCGCGAGCGCAGCGAGAGGCTGGCTGCTCAACTGCGACAGGCCGAGGCTGAGAGGTGAGGGGCCATGTCAGACGGGGGTGCGAGGTGAGACACCTCCGTCAGACAGAGGCTGAGAGGTGAGACACCTCCGTCAGACGGAGGCTGAGAGGTGAGACAGCTCCGTCAGACAGAGGCTGAGAGGTAAGACACCTCCGTCAGACGGAGGCTGAGAGGTGAGAGGGCTCCGTCAGACAGAGGCTGAGAGGTGAGACAGCTCCGTCAGACAGAGGCTGAGAGGTGAGACAGCTCCGTCAGACAGAGGCTGAGAGGTGAGACAGCTCCGTCAGACAGAGGCTGAGAGGTGAGACAGCTCCGTCAGACGGAGGCTGAGAGGTGAGACAGCTCCGTCAGACAGAGGCTGAGAGGTGAGACAGCTCCGTCAGACGGAGGCTGAGAGGTGAGACACCTCCGTCAGACAGAGGCTGAGAGGTGAGACAGCTCCGTCAGACGGGGGTGCGAGGTGAGACACCTCCGTCAGACAGAGGCTGAGAGGTGAGACAGCTCCGTCAGACGGAGGCTGAGAGGTGAGACACCTCCGTCAGACGGAGGCTGAGAGGTGAGACAGCTCCGTCAGACGGAGGCTGAGAGGTGAGACACCTCCGTCAGACAGAGGCTGAGAGGTGAGACAGCTCCGTCAGACGGAGGCTGAGAGGTGAGACACCTCCGCCAGACGGAGGCTGAGAGGTGAGACAGCTCCGTCAGACAGAGGCTGAGAGGTGAGAGGGCTCCGTCAGACGGAGGCTGAGAGGTGAGACACCTCCGACAGACGGGGCTGAGAGGTGAGACAGCTCCGTCAGACGGAGGCTGAGAGGTGAGACACCTCCGTCAGACAGAGGCTGAGAGGTGAGACAGCTCCGTCAGACGGAGGCTGAGAGGTGAGACACCTCCGTCAGACAGAGGCTGAGAGGTGAGACAGCTCCGTCAGACGGAGGCTGAGAGGTGAGACACCTCCGTCAGACAGAGGCTGAGAGGTGAGAGGGCTCCGTCAGACGGAGGCTGAGAGGTGAGACAGCTCCGTCAGACAGAGGCTGAGAGGTGAGACACCTACGTCAGACAGAGGCTGAGAGGTGAGACACCTCCGTCAGACAGAGGCTGAGAGGTGAGACAGCTCCGTCAGACGGAGGCTGAGAGGTGAGACGCCTCCGTCAGACGGAGGCTGAGAGGTGAGACACCTCCGTCAGACGGAGGCTGAGAGGTGAGAGGGCTCCGTCAGACAGAGGCTGAGAGGTGAGAGGGCTGCGTCAGACGGAGGCTGAGAGGTGAGACAGCTCCGTCAGACAGAGGCTGAGAGGTGAGACACCTCCGTCAGACAGAGGCTGAGAGGTGAGACACCTCCGTCAGACAGAGGCTGAGAGGTGAAACAGCTCCGTCAGACGGAGGCTGAGAGGTGAGACGCCTCCGTCAGACGGAGGCTGAGAGGTGAGACACCTCCGTCAGACGGAGGCTGAGAGGTGAGAGGGCTCCGTCAGACAGAGGCTGAGAGGTGAGAGGGCTCCGTCAGACGGAGGCTGAGAGGTGAGACAGCTCCGTCAGACAGAGGCTGAGAGGTGAGACACCTCCGTCAGACAGAGGCTGAGAGGTGAGACACCTCCGTCAGACAGAGGCTGAGAGGTGAAACAGCTCCGTCAGACGGAGGCTGAGAGGTGAGACGCCTCCGTCAGACGGAGGCTGAGAGGTGAGACACCTCCGTCAGACGGAGGCTGAGAGGTGAGAGGGCTCCGTCAGACAGAGGCTGAGAGGTGAGACAGCTCCGTCAGACGGAGGCTGAGAGGTGAGACGCCTCCGTCAGACGGAGACTGAGAGGCGAGACAGCTCCGTCAGACAGAGGCTGAGAGGTGAGACAGCTCCGTCAGACGGGGGTGCGAGGTGAGACACCTCCGTCAGACAGAGGCTGAGAGGTGAGACAGCTCCGTCAGACGGAGGCTGAGAGGTGAGAGGGCTCCGTCAGACGGAGGCTGAGAGGTGAGAGGGCTCCGTCAGACGGAGGCTGAGAGGTGAGAGGGCTCCGTCAGACGGAGGCTGAGAGGTGAGACAGCTCCGTCAGACAGAGGCTGAGAGGTGAGACAGCTCCGTCAGACGGAGGCTGAGAGGTGAGAGGGCTCCGTCAGACGGAGGCTGAGAGGTGAGAGGGCTCCGTCAGACGGAGGCTGAGAGGTGAGAGGGCTCCGTCAGACGGAGGCTGAGAGGTGAGACAGCTCCGTCAGACAGAGGCTGAGAGGTAAGACACCTCCGTCAGACGGAGGCTGAGAGGTGAGAGGGCTCCGTCAGACGGAGGCTGAGAGGTGAGAGGGCTCCGTCAGACGGAGGCTGAGAGGTGAGACAGCTCCGTCAGACAGAGGCTGAGAGGTGAGACAGCTCCGTCAGACGGAGGCTGAGAGGTGAGACGCCTCCGTCAGACAGAGGCTGAGAAGTGAGACAGCTCCGTCAGACAGAGGCTGAGAGGTGAGACACCTCCGTCAGACGGAGGCTGAGAGGTGAGACACCTCCGTCAGACGGAGGCTGAGGGGTGAGAGGGCTCCGTCAGACGGAGGCTGAGAGGTGATAGGGCTCCGTCAGACGGAGGCTGAGAGGTGAGACAGCTCCGTCAGACAGAGGCTGAGAGGTGAGACAGCTCCGTCAGACAGAGGCTGAGAGGTGAGACAGCTCCGTCAGACAGATGCTGAGAGGTGAGACAGCTCCGTCAGACGGAGGCTGAGAGGTGAGACAGCTCCGTCAGACAGAGGCTGAGAGGTGAGACAGCTCCGTCAGACGGAGGCTGAGAGGTGAGAGGGCTCCGTCAGACGGAGGCTGAGAGGTGAGAGGGCTCCGTCAGACGGAGGCTGAGAGGTGAGACAGCTCCGTCAGACAGAGGCTGAGAGGTGAGACAGCTCCGTCAGACAGAGGCTGAGAGGTGAGACACCTCCGTCAGACGGAGGCTGAGAGGTGAGGGGCCATGTCAGACGGAGGCTGAGAGGTGAGACAGCTCCGTCAGACAGAGGCTGAGAGGTGAGACAGCTCCGTCAGACGGAGGCTGAGAGGTGAGAGGGCTCCGTCAGACGGAGGCTGAGAGGTGAGACAGCTCCGTCAGACAGAGGCTGAGAGGTGAGACACCTCCGTCAGACGGAGGCTGCGAGGTGAGGGGGCCATGTCAGACGGAGGCTGAGAGGTGAGACAGCTCCGTCAGACAGAGGCTGAGAGGTGAGACAGCTCCGTCAGACAGAGGCTGAGAGGTGAGACAGCTCCGTCAGACGGAGGCTGAGAAGTGAGACAGCTCCGTCAGACGGAGGCTGAGAGGTGAGACAGCTCCGTCAGACGGAGGCTGAGAGGTGAGACAGCTCCGTCAGATGCCCTGCCCCGTCCTCTGACCCTGTCCAACCCCGCAGGAACGTCGCCTCGTCTCCGGCGCCGTCCCCCGGAGAGGTGACGGCGCTGGAGCAGCGCCTGGCCGCCGCCGAGAACACCATCCGACAGCTGAGGAAGGAGCGCGACGAATGTCAGCGCGAGATTCAGCGCATGCGCGGCAGTGTTCATTTCCGGCCGCCGTGGAAGGCTGGCGGTCAGCAGGTGCGGCCGCCGCCGCCCCAGACCAGCCGTACCTCCACAAAGACAGGGGCGGGGGCGGCACAGCAGCAGCAGCTGCCGCGGCTTCCGGCAGCCAACAATGGAACGAGGTGAGAATGTGCCGCCCTCTGCCACCACTCCAGTCTGATGTGGCGCCCTCTGTTCTCAGGAGGTGGCGCCCTCTGTTCCCAGTTCTGATATGGCGCCCCCTGTTCCCAGTTTGATGTGTCGCCATGTTCCCAGTTTGGTGTGGCGCCCTCTGTTTCCAGTTTGATGTGGCGTCCTCTGTTCCCAGTCTGATGTGGCGCCCTCTGTTCCCAGTCTGATGTGGCGCCCTCTGTTCCCAGTTTGATGTGGCGCCCTCTGTTCCCAGTTTGATGTGGCGCCCTCTGTTCCCAGTTTGATGTGGCGCCCTCTGTTCCCAGTTTGATGTGGCGCCCTCTGTTCCCAGTTTGATGTGTCGCCCTGTTCCCAGTTTGATGTGGCGCCCTCTGCTCCCGGTTTGATGCGGCGCCCTCTGTTCCCAGTCTGATGCGGCGCCCTCTGTTCCCAGTCTGATGCGGCGCCCTCTGTTCCCAGTCTGATGCGGCGCCCTCTGTTCCCAGTCTGATGCGGCGCCCTCTGTTCCCAGTCTGATGCGGCGCCCTCTGTTCCCAGTCTGATGCGGCGCCCTCTGTTCCCAGTTTGATGTGGCGCCCTCTGTTCCCAGTTTGATGTGGCGCCCTCTGTTCCCAGTTTGATGTGGCGCCCTCTGTTCCCAGTTTGATGTGGCGCCCTCTGTTCCCAGTTTGATGTGGCGCCCTCTGTTCCCAGTTTGATGTGGCGCCCTCTGTTCCCAGTTTGATGTGGCGCCCTCTGTTCCCAGTTTGATGTGGCGCCCTCTGTTCCCAGTCTGATGTGCTCCCTCCGTTCCCCGTCTGTGACGCCCCATGTTCTCAGAATGTGGCGCCCGCTGTCCCCCCCCCCCCCAACTGGCACACGGAGCGATGCTCATACCACTGCGCCAGGCTGCCGTCCCACCTCCTCCGTCTCTGCTGCTGCTCCTCTCTCTCTCTCACGTTCACTCTGTATGCCCCCTGTAGTGTTGTCGTCCACCACCATTGCGGCGTTCTCGGCGTCACGGAGTAACACTCCTCCCCGTTTGTTCGCAGGCAGGACACGGCCCGCAGCAGCACGGCGCCGGGCCGGCCACTCGAGTCCCGCACCTCTTCCCAGGGCTCTTTGCCGGCGCTGCCCCGCAGCCGGGCCCGCCAGCCGAACCAGCCGCCGCCGCCGCCACCCCGCCACAACAAACAGTGATTACGTATGCCGCCGACAAGCCGCGGGGCCGAGTGTATTTTGTATACAGAGAACACGACGCCCGCCCGGCGATCCGAGCCCAGACGCTGCCCAGTGTGTACCGCCCGCCGCGCCCGACGACATACCCATTATACACGATCTGCCGACATACATGCCGCCGCCTCTGGGTCTGCCTGAAGCAATGAACGCGATGCGAAACGAGCCGAATTGTCAGCAATGGAAAACTGAGAAAATGATCCGGTTGTGTCGGCGAAATATGGTTGGTTCCGTCCTTGTCCGACTTGGACATAAAACCAACGGCAAAAACGTCTGATGATTAAGCGTTAACACAGCATAAAACGGCGTGCAATACGAGAAACGCCGCGACAGTGAGGCACTAAATAAAAACCAACCGACAAAACCGCGAGCCCGTTTGCCGGGTCTTCTTGGCAGCTAACCGGCGGCAGAAATCCGGGCGCAGTCGTGATTTCTACTCCATCTCCGCCGGGTACTCCACGCCGAAGATAGCCGCGTTAGCCTCCTTCGCCGCCAAACGCTTGGCCAGCTTCTTGGTGCGTGCTGCTGGCAGAAAAGGGCGGTCAGAATGTCGCGTCAGATGGTGATGGGCACTGATAGCCAGCTACAGTATGAACAGGCACAGGACCACAGGGCCCTGCAGCGATTTACAGTCCAGACGCGATCAGGACAACAGAAGGCATCTCATTTTGAGGTGTTCTAGAGAACAAAAAGGCATCGATTGACCCCCCTACACAAAGCAAAAACACTTCAATTAGAAATTACTCCACATGCCCTATTTATTTGAAAATGCATGCACGGCAGCACGAACGACACTAAACCCTATCAACTCAAAAGACCCGCCTTTATCTTCCACAAATCTCCGAAAATGAGTAAATTTTTCAGCGCAAGGAAGCGGTATAATAAGTGTTCATTTATTCCGCAAGGCGGAAATATACACTAACAGGACTACGTAACAAATGTACGACATGCACGCACCGTAGTGCTCTAAAACCGGACTTAACGATGTGAAGCTCATATACGTGCGGTAGTACTAGACAAGTGGAGACTAAACAGTTGGCACACTCCAAGTCCTGCACCCAACCACCGCATGAAGTCAACCCACTATCCTCATCACCTTACCAACCCCAGCCGGGACTGCACATCCCTCAACACCCCCACACCGCCGTCTCCCACGCTCCCTTACCCACATCCTTCCCATCGCTCGCTGTCCGACATTTCACACACCTCACCCCTGCCTTCCCAATCTCCCACCCTTTCTCTCGACAGTCTGCCCGTCAATGGCCCGCGTCTCTCACCTTTCCCATTGTAAGTCTGCCCATCGACGGCGACGGCGATGGTGTAGCTGGGGCCGTCGGTGCCGCCCGGCTGGGTCATCACGTGCTCCACCACGTCGAAGGTGGCCGTGGGCCGCATCTCGTGCAGCAGCATCACCGGGTGGCGCGAGGCGGCGTCCGTGGGCAGCACCTTGTCCGCCTTGGGCGCCGCCTTCTTCTTCTCCCTATTGTCGACCGTCAGCGACTGGCCGACAAAGACACGGGGCGGGGTGGGGTGATTAAAGGAGTCGCATTCGGCTGCGGCGGATAGCCGATATCAGGGTGGTGAGATCATGCTGATGGAATGGGTTGGAATATTCTGGAATCATGTTCAGCGATGCTATATGTACAGTATACATAAGCTGCAGACTCGAGGAATGCCAGCTTAAATTTACAGAAATAGAGTACTTTGGAGTTGCAGACCTCGCTCAGTCGCTCTAGCTACAATGCCGACACTTCCCTTCGGTCTGAAAACATCGCTATTTGCATAGATGCAATCGACCGGGAGATCCCTCGGTCGTGCCAAACCAACTCCATTCCCGAAACTCACCGGCACGCTGAACGACTGGAACGCCCCTGGCACCGGGGTGTCGCTCATAAACGTTGCCGCCGCCGCTGCACCCTTGTCTGCCTTGCCGGCGGCGTCCTCTGACGGCGGTACGGCAGACTCCACGCTGAGCGGGGCGCCCACGCGGCCCTGGCGCCAGTCGCAGAACAGCTTGTGCAGCGCGAAGCCGGCCAGCGCCGACCACGGCGTCGTGTCCTCCACCGTCTCCTTGCCCTGGTCGTCCTTGGTGACGGTCGGCGTGCGCACGAACGACTGCAGGGCCAGCTCGGCGGCGGCGGCGCGCGCCAGAGACTTGTTGCTGCCCACGCCGTGGTACTGCTTGCCGTTCACCTGAAGACAGCCGGTGGGGACAGGGGATGTGGAGGTGATGGAGGCGACGACTGCTTCCTAGGGATGTCCTCTTCATAAGGTAAACATTTCCAACGTGTATTGTATCGTATTTAACGCATTCGGGCCATCCACACACATTGTGACTATTCCTAGCCCGGCGTCACGAGACATAAAACAGTAGGTACATGGGGAAACGGGGAGTTGACATTCATACTCAGATACATACCGGATAAAACAATGGTGCACAGCTAACAAAACTATGCGTTCACACACAATAGACCTAAACTGGTAATGTGAAAACAATAGCACAGACGAAGCATAGCTGCCACACGTTAGTGTTACGTGCTCAGGAAATCTGCGTTGCTTAGAGACCCGTGACTTAGACACGTAAAGCGACTCGCGATGAATGTGAAAATAATGAACAATTGAATTTCATCAAGAGCGATGATGATTTGGGAAAGCCAACATCGATTTACGGGCGTACCGACTGTTGCATCGCGAGGTCCACTATAGTCTCCCGAAGCTGTTTGATGAGCACACCTTTGGCAGACCCTATAGTTACAGTACCAACAGCATTGCGGCTGCCGGCATTTTAACAGTTCCATACCTCAACCTCGGCGGTGAACACTGCCGTGGAGCCGGGCATGGAGGCGAACTTGTAGGTGACGCCGGGGCACACCTCCTGCAGAGCCACGGTGGCGTTCTTGGGCGTCAAGTGCTTCCGCAGCCGGCGCTGCACCAGTTGCTTGTTGGGCTTCTTCCGCACCCCGGGCGCTGCCAGGCGGAGGGGGTCAGGGCAGCTCCGCGAACGCGGCGCGGGCGCGCCGGCCGGCGGCGGCGGCGGCACAGCGGCCGTCCCCGCCACCGGCGCGGCGCGTCCGCCTCAGAGCGACACCCCACACACCCAGCCTTCCGCAGTCACTCGTCAGGGCCGCCGTCGCCCGGCGCGGCGCCGCCGCCACCGACAGCGGGCCGCGCCGGACGGCGTCGGGGGAGCAGGGGCACGACAGCGGGACCCGCCTGTCGGACGGTTTCCCGTCAGTCGGCCGCACACGGATGCCGACACACGGGAAACTCGGGCGGCGTCGACAGGAGCGCCGGCTCAGACGGGTGCGATGGGACGGGCCCAAACGCTACTGGCTCCACGATACCAGTGATGGATTTTTCGCTTCATGACCAGGTCCCGGAGAGTAAAAATCCATAGGTGGAGGGTAAAATGTTCGCATTAGGAAAATTAAGATTTTTTGACAATGATTTTACTTGGAAAGGAAAAATTCCTGATTTGCAATAGATATTAAATCCTTGCGAGGAAAATTGAATTGTATTTTAGCTACAATGTCAGAAAGATCAGCTGAAAAGAGAGCAGATTTCCAGATACAAATGAAGAGAGCAAAATTCTTTGGACCAAAAAAAGTCCAGAATACGGCAACAATTCCAACAACTGGTCACACACACACTCTGGTCATTTGCAGCAGGTTACATATATCTGCTAAATGAAGCGGAGGGCAAGTTCACACACCATGATGCACAGGAGCAGCAAAACACGAATTGAACAATTTAACCGAACAATGACCACACTGGCATCCCAAGGCCCGCACATGACCACACACTGCATACCCGCAGTGGCAAACGTCTGCGCCTGAAATAATGGAGCGTGAATGTAGGGGCGCGGCCACGACGATGATGAATTAGATAAACACCCATCACCCAGCAGACTTGTGATGCCACTTACTTTTCTTCACGTTGAGCCAGTATTTGCGCCTCTCGGCCTTTGCCTCCTCCTGGTCGAGGTCGAGCGTCACCTCCGCGTCGGCCCCATCCATGACAACGTCTCCGTCACCTTCCTCCTTCATGGTTTCCTATCGCACAAACGCATACTGTCAGCACAGGACCAGCAAAGCGAGACTCCGGGAAGGTGAGTGGGACCACGGCCACGCAGTCCGATCAGAGCACCACCATGTGGCCCTTACAGCGCCTGTAATCGAAACACTATGCGTGCCGGCAGCCATTCCATCTCCGATACACACACATCTGCGAAACCTGATCTATGCAACATCAACATATCAGCCAGCACACAACTCAACCCCAACTGGATTCAAAGCCGCTCGCCCGACTAGACCCTCTGAACAGCCTACGAAATAAACATGTTCATCCTCCCGCGTACACCTGCAACACATCTGACCACGACTTCGAAAACACGGCGCCGCCGGAGTCGTCTGTGGACATTTCCAGGCCGACCTTCCACTCACCGGCGACTGCTGGGCGGCCGGCGTGGTGTTCTCGTACGTGATGACCGGGATGTTGGTCGGCTGTACCGAGCCCCCGCTGACGAAGCTCTTGCTCAGGTGCTGCTGTGGACTGCCTGTAGGAGGGAGGGGACAGGCGGGGTGTCACATTTCTCCGTAGGATATCCAGTTACAACGCGCAGTTGTCTGACGACCAACACATTTACTTACTGTAACTGGCTGTACCAGAAACGTGCAACAATGGGCAAACTGTTTGCCTAAGTGGGTCCCTGGACAGGGAACAATAGTTGTGTTACATCAAGCCGTACCACTATTATTGAATAGTACGCTGTACGACTCAAACCATCTGGCTGATTTAACATACAGGGGTTTTCATAATTAATGTTATTTTTAAAGCACTTAACCTATTAGCGCCCACCTATTAGCGCCCACACTAATGTATACCCGACAGAAATGTATATTTTTTAGTTAGCATCACTGTCATAGGTAAACTAAGATACTATGCAAGTTTGGTGTCTTTAACTCTTTTGGATCTTGAGATATGACAAGGGACAAAAATGACCCGCTGGGCGTTCTGGACACTGCGCCGGCCGCCGGGCCGCCCCCGCGGCTAGTGCTATCCGCCCGCCGTGACAGGCTCCGTTGGCTCATCATCGTCGCTCTCACCGACGAGAACTTCAATGGTGCCGGGCATATCAATGACCACGGCAACGCCGGGGAGGTCGTCGTCGATTTCGTCCTCGTCGCTAAGGTCGTTTTCTGGTGGGATGTTTACCATAGCCGCACACGTCCCCACCCACCCGCACGGCCGGCCGCGCACACGTGCGTCTAACGCCCAGCGGGTCATTTTTGTCCACTCTAAATTTGCCGTCACGTAGAGGGAAGCCGCTTCGGTCAAATACAATTATTTTGGAGTGTACATACTCCTGGGTGATTGAACTTGATGCACATACGTGGCATCTTACCCAGTTCTCCACACGTGGTTGCCAGTAACAGCATGTATCTCGATGCTACCGGTAGTAGAAAACGCCGCTAAATTAACTTCCGCCAAATTAGTTTCAACATTCCGAGAATGTATCCCTGACATGGAGAGGCTCACAAGACTGTACGGCACAACCATACCTCCGCGGCCACTGTCGGCTCAAACACGAGATGTGTCCACATGCTGGCTAAGTCAGAGGACAAAAACGACCCGCTGGGCGTCAATGGGTTGAGAATGCAATGAAATATGTTATGGAGATAACAGCATCTCAGAGCGTTTCGCCGTCGGCAAAGTAATTGTTACTATTTTACAGAGTACTTGTTCTCTTTCTGGTGTTTGAGGATAATTGGTGGGTGTAGTGTATCAATAGTATCACAGCGGCAACTGCTAGTGTCATCTAGTGGCAGCCGCCGGAAGTACGAGTTGTGAGGACATTCACTAGACGGTAACTCGGTCAAGTGACTTGGCGCGTTCCCGGAGTCTGCTTTGGAGAGTCGGTGCCGGGAGCCGTGAGTAGCCGGTGTCTCGGGCGTAAGGGTCATTGGCGGTGTGCCAGACGAGAGTTATCGTCCCAGTTCAGTTCCGTTGTTACTCGTCTTGACGAAGTGTCCGTGAAGCCAATACAGGACCTACAGTGGGGTATTTGGTGTAGGTCACACTGTGTTGTGGCATAGGGACCTACTCTAATTACATTTACACTCCCCCTATAGTTGTACTCTCGTCAGTCGCTCAGGTCGATATCTCCGGAACCGTTCCACGAAGCGCCATGAAATTTGGCACAGCTATTGATACATTTCTTTTGCATCTTTTGACTAAATTTGATGTCGGGGTCATGTCAGTTCAGGTCACTAGGTTGTAGTTAAGTGATCCTAACTTAAAAAAATCAGAGCACTACCACAGACAGAGATTTGAAACAATCGATTTGAAACTCATGGGGTATAGGTCATCAGGAACTAAAATTCGTCTATCTCTATTTGTATAAAGAAAATAAAGGACTAATGACCAAATCAGTCGGGGCGGACCAAATCAGTTTTGTGTGCGTTGAGGTGGGGGAGCAAATCCAGTGGCGTATTTCCGAAAAGTTGTTGAGCGGGAGAGGAGAGGGGGTAGTGGGTATTCAGCCGTCAAGTTATTGACCCGGAGGGGGGGGGGGGGGTAGGGGTAGCAGACCGTCAGCCGTCAGTGATCTATTCCCCGGCCTCTCCTTTGTTTGTTTGTTGGGGCTTAAGGGCGCGACGACTGCATGGTCAATTTGCGCCCATCCCCCGGCCTCTACGCTGTGACTGTTGTGTTGCGATGTTACGATACATTAATTGCAGAGACTCTTTACTGTTTGCGGCGCTTAGCAGACCGTCAGCCGTCAGCGATCTATATTCTATTCCCCGGCCGGCGGCCTCTACGCTGTGACTGTTGTGTTGCGATGTTACGATACATTAATTGCAGAGACTCTTTACCGATTGCGGCGCTTAGCAGACCGTCAGCCGTCAGCGATCTATATTCTATTCCCCGGCCGGCGGCCTCTACGTTGTGGCTGTTGTGTTGCGATGTTATGATACATTAATTGCAGAGACTCTTTACCGATTGCGACGCTTTCAGCGCAAATAACCCGCGTGAAAGGCACAGTGGAGATGTTTGCTGACGGTGTTTGCGCCCTGTGAGTTGGGTTTGTTCAAGGTAACTTTATAACTTTGTTTGTAGTAACTTTTTTGGTTTGTTAACAGTTCAAATTGGGACTTGGGGTTGTCTTTGTCTAAGCAAGTATAAACTAAGCTAAGTCTAAACAATAAATATTTCAGTACAAAAAAAAATACCCAGTCACAATTTGGGAGTACAAAATGTGTTGGTGGATATGGAACCAAAAACCATGAACTTTTCCAACACTGCCTGCAAGGGTGCAAGATGAAGCAGAATCGCTGGACGAGGATATTGCAGTTGTGACACAGCCACATTCAAAGTGCCTTAGTGACATGCCCGACAGTTTCCAATTATTCTAGGTGTATTCAAGGCACCTCAAAGTGGTCACCTCACTGGTTACATTCAGTGTGTTGCATGATTAAAACATTAAAACTGTTTGGCACACTGGCAAACTGTTGTACACCAATGACCTGAGTACTGCAAGTTTTAGCCATCTATGCCGATAACAGATCTCCACATAACTGTGTGGCATCCACTCATATTCCCATGGCCAGTTACACGCCCGAGGCCATACTATCAAGGACTATCAAAGGCAGTCATGAGTCAGAGACACTGATTCAAACACAGCACAACACAGGTGAGTTGAACAGCAATGCTAAGTAAAAAAAAAATACAGTACAGTTACAAATCATGATATCTCAGAGATCATGCACTGGGATCATGAGCCATCCAAGCAAGGTGGCCGTTCGGGAGAGGCCGCCTGTGGCAGAATTGGCCTCAATCTAGGATTTTACCCTTCAGTCACATCTTTTTATGGTGAACATGCTATAGTAAACCATAAATAAACTCTCTTGGGATCCCCAACCCACTGCTTTTACAAGAAGAATATGAAGGAAACCTTCATTAAAAATATGTGACCAAAATATGAAGGACTTTTTCCCAGGCCCTCAGGCGGCCTATCCTGAACAGCCACCCCGAGCAAGAGCACCACATGCCAGTGCATTCATCTCATTACTTTTGCTTGATTCCGCTTTAGCGGAATCGATTCTGATTCCATGCCAAGCCAGATGGGGGGAGGGAGGATCTGATTCAAATATATATTATACTAGGGGCTGGGGAATAGATTCTGAATCTGATTCCAGAGCTGCTCCCAAATTTCTGTACAATCAGTGATTTACGCTGAACACCGCTGCAAAATTTTGGCACAATCTGTGATTTACGTTGGATGCTGCACAGCAATTTTGCAGCAATCTGTGAGTTACACTGGACATGTCACTGATAACATGGATTCTTTCCAGTCTGGGCTCAACTTACTTGATGTTCTGACACTGTTTCGTGTAGCACGGCTGGACATTTTGATGTTGGCAAGCTGCCAGTGGTCAGAGTCAGAGGTGATCTGGAGTCTGGAAATCTTATGATGATTTGGCTTAGTGTGCCTCCACTGCTTAGGTTATACTGAAAACAATGAAAATGATAAATTACAATGAATGATAATAAAACTACTTGAGTGTTTCACTGGTAAAATTACCATGTAAGCTTTCCTCCCAGCTTTCCATA
The DNA here is from genome assembly GCA_036785665.1 of Chirona hameri. NCBI lineage: Eukaryota > Metazoa > Arthropoda > Thecostraca > Balanomorpha > Balanidae > Chirona > Chirona hameri. Next base: position 49,346 of record JAXIVJ010004962.1, read on the forward strand.
ATTCTCCATTTGCCATCAAAAGAAACAGAAAGAGCAAAATGCGACAATTACGGCAGGCAAAGGATGTAACCGCTCCCTAAGAGACTAGTAAAGTTATATCATCCGATAGGGCACAAACCAGGAAGAGAAAATCATTTTATACATAATAACACAAACACAAACCGACAAAACACTAATTATATCTTAAATACGCATTTCAATTACCGGCTTTTCCCGCAACGCAAATCCCCCGAAGAGCACGCACCACAAAAGACAGAAATGGCCGCCAGATCAATAGTGTTGAAAATATTTATGAAAAAGATGGCAAATGAAAATGTTTGAGGCCTCAAATATTTTGTAAAATTCTTCTCACTGTTTTTAGTTGGAAATTTCTGTCATACGAAATGATAAATAGGTAATTGTCTTTAACAAAAATATATCCTTTATAAAACGCACTATTAAGGCAAGAGAAAATTTACATTTGTGACGCAAAAGTTGCATATACGGCTCATTAGATTTGTTCAAGGCTCTATAATTTGTGTTGTATTTGTGTATTTTGATCTACTTGCGGGCAAGGTCTGTAAAGATACTTGCGGGTCTATTTCGTATTAGGTACATACTCCTAAGAATTACAATAGTTTTTTCATTTTTGTGCCAATTAGGTAATATACTTATCTTATGATATCCTATTGTTATTTCCCCCACCTCTGGCAGTCCTTTCCTGTGTTCTCAGCAGTATTTTTTTTGTGTCGGAAACTTTTTGTTTGAAGGTGATGTTTCACCTTTGTATTAGTTTTAAACTGAGATAGCCATTATCTTGGGCCGGTATTGAAATGTCTTAATTACTAAGGTTATTTTCCCCAGAACTTAGCCGTTTTTAAGCAATTTATTTTACCATTTGCAAAGTGACTCCAGGCTGGTGCAGCCGCTGATTGGCTGACAGCCACTTTTCAGCCAATCCCACTTTGTCAGCCAATCAGCGGCAGTCTATACTTCAATAATGCCGTCATTCGCCCAAATCTACAAACTTAATTTGTATAAAGTTAAGTGACTGAGTGAAAAAATATCACCATCACTTTCAGCAGCACTTACTTCATATTTTCTACTACAACCAGCATATATTTGACAACTTTCAGAAAGGTGAAACATTCCCTTTAAAGAGAATAGTTCACCTTTAACATGGGGTTTTGAACTGAGATAGTAGATTTGTAGAGCAGATCAAACAACGTGTTGTGGTGAAAGAATTACCTTGATACGCTAAGTAATTTTGGTAACGGTAGGGCTGGCGTCACCGTCCGGGGCTGGCGTCACCCTTGCGGCCGGGCAATCAAATCAAGGTTCAGGTTACTATCACCGTTGTTGGTCGGAGTCATGGGGAAGCTTAATGACGTCACCAGATACAAGCGAATCCTAGGCCGCCCCGATTTAATAGCTACAAGCGGTAGGCCGAACCGATTGGAATCAATTAAACTTAACTAACCTAATCTAACCTAACCTAACCCCGCCATTAGGTCCGATCAGGTCGGCCTACAGCTCGTAGCCATCAAGTCTGATCGGGTCAGCCTACAGCTTGTAGTCATTAAGTCTGATCGGGTCGGCCTACAGCTCATAGCCATTAAGTCTGATCGGGTCGGCATACAGCTCGTAGCCATTAGGTCCGATCGCGACGAAACCTGCTCGTAGCCATTAATTCTGATCAGGTCCGCCTAAGATTCGCTCGTAGCCAGAATCTGGTGATGTCATTAAGCTTCCCCATGACTCCAGACCAACAACGGTGATAGTAAACTGAACCTTGATTTGATTGCCCGGCCGTGAGGGTGACACCAGCCCTGGACGGTGATGCCAACCCCACCGTTACCGTAATTTTGACAGGGGACTAGTGGGCCCCTTTTAGAAGAAGTTTTGTGTGCCCAAAACTTGTTTCAGGTTCTCACAACAGTTGTTTACATTACAAGCAGCTTGCATATATATGCCTAAAGTCTGTCATTATTGTGTGCAATAGTTTCTATATCCAAGCTACCATATGCATGCAATCATAATTGTCATGAATTGTGTTTATGGCCATGAAGGAGAAAAGAGAAACATGCCCATTTTGTATGGATATCCATCTATTGTCCAAACAAATGCTATATTCGTTTTTCAGCTTGAAATACCCTGTATAGCCACATTTCAAGACAACTTTCAAGATCACCTATTCCGTTTAATGGGTTTCTAGTATCAGTGCTTTCCCATGCAGCACCCACATTGACATATCGATCATATTTAGTGGGCTTTGGTGAAGACAAGCTTGTTGTAACAATTATGAATCCCACCTCATGATCCTTCAATTCCTGTTCACCAGCAGAATCCAATGTCTGATTCCTGTTCACCAGCAGAATCCAATGTCTGATTCCTGTTCACCAGCAGAATCCAATGTCTGATTCCTGTTCACCAGCAGAATCCAATGTCTGATTCCTGTTCACCAGCAGAATCCAATGTCTGATTCCTGTTCACCAGCAGAATCCAATGTCTGATTCCTGTTCACCAGCAGAATCCAATGTCTGATTCCTGTTCACCAGCAGAATCCAATGTCTGATTCCTGTTCACCAGCAGAATCCAATGTCTGATTCCTGTTCACCAGCAGAATCCAATGTCTGATTCCTGTTCACCAGCAGAATCCAATGTCTGATTCCTGTTCACCAGCATAATCCAATGTCTGATTCCTGTTCACCAGCAGAATCCAATGTCTGATTCCTGTTCACCAGCAGAATCCAATGTCTGATTCCTGTTCACCAGCAGAATCCAATGTCTGATTCCTGTTCACCAGCAGAATCCAATGTCTGATTCCTGTTCACCAGCAGAATCCAATGTCTGATTCCTGTTCACCAGCAGAATCCAATGTCTGATTCCTGTTCACCAGCAGAATCCAATGTCTGATTTGGTTTTGTGCTGAAAAGCCCTGCCACTGCCCTATTGCAACCACCATGCCAATCATTGTGGGATTGCTTCCTCTGGCAGTTGGCACTGACTGCAGGCCATCCCAGACTAGGGCAAATATTTGGCAAGAGTTGTTGTGCAACCCTTGTCAGTTTGAGCATCCTTGCCAGGGCAGGAGCAGTGATGAGAAGGTGTGCTTAGCGTACTGCTTATCAACTGAGCTATGAGCTTTCTTGGGAGGATAATTTGATTATAGGTGACTAGGGTAAACATTAAACAACCATAATTGCTGGCATGTTATAACACCTGGTTTTTCGTGCTATTTGTGATGTAGATGATGCCAATGCACTAAATAATGCCAACAGCATGCAAAGTCTGGTGTTTGGACATGTCCACTTTATGGGCTTATCTCCTGCCTATTTTTGTGTTTTCTGTGATTATTTGGCACAAAAAAAAACTTGGAAATTGTGCTACCCATAAGTCCCAATGACCGTTATTACAATCCCTGTCTCTTTAATTTGCCTACTGCCTAATAACATCCTCTCTCCAGATTTGTTTCTTCATTTGCTGCCTTCTGTTTGTTCTCACTTCTTCAATAAGGAGTCAGAGTGGAGTGACTTTGCATCTGTATGGTCTTGGTATCAAGAAATGTTTTACAGGTCCTTTGAATGGAGGAAAGAATTACTCCTGGCCAACCTTTCAATTGATATGTTTCAGCGATTTTGCTGCATTTTCATTCTGATATTTTATTGTGTTTTGATATCAATTTTCACACAAGCTGTCTCCATCTTTTACCAAATGAGCTTGCCACATTTTCAAGGAATTGTCAATATAGATGTGTTCAAATGTACCCAGAGGCACTTGGCTTTATAAATATATTGAAAAGTGGTGTAATTTATTTTAGAAAATATAAGTGATTAAGTCAATAATTACTTCCAATGGGAAAATTGTCATGTCTATGTGGTTTGCTATATATATTTCTTAACCAACAGTCTCATAAAGCAAATAACAGTATTTTGAGGCATTTTTCCTTGAATGTTGTAATATCTTAGGTACCAAGCTTACAGTCTTGAATACAAATGTTGTAAACACAATCCATCAGTGTACTCATGGTTTCCAGGATCAACCTTGTTTTCTCTTCTTGTTCTGGCTATTTTCAATCATTCACAGAAATAAAAAAAAGCTTCTGCAAGACATGGATGTTTTATGGAATACACTGATCAAATGATGCATAACTCATGTTCTGCTACCACTGGTTGTTAATTGTGTTGCAAGATAATTCCATGAAATGCCTTATGCTAACTCTTCATTGCCTGACTTGACCTCATCTCTTCAATTCCCTGAATAAGAAGTATGGGTGCATGCGCTGGGCATTGCTCTTGCAGTATACTTGTGGAAGGTCTTGCATTTCATCTAATAAAGATTGCTGGAGTCAATGCCAGCAAATATGAGATGGCTGTTGGTTGCTTTACAGCCTGTAATAACATACATGGTTGTGATATACAGTCATGGGCAAATGTAATAAATGCTGTGGTAATTACTAATTAGATCAGTTGGGATGAATAGGTAGCATGGTAGTTTTTCATGACAAAACTTTGGACACTAAATGACAGTGGTGAATAGAAGCAAGGTCAGGTACAGATATGGTTGACAAAATCAGTTTTTCTTGGTAGCAAAATACTTCTTTCAATCGACCTCATGAAAACAAAATTATCCAATATTTTAGGCCCTGCTTTTATAAAAATTAGAAATGCTGTTTTTCATCATTGTGATTTTCTGGCAAATGTATGGTAAGTGCCTCACAGTTTTGTACGTATCATAATAGTCAGATGTACTTATTAACCACAAAAGATAGTATTGCCAACTATGCCTATGAGGGTCAACATAATGACTCTACTTCGCAACTATACTTGGCAAACTTGCATCTTGTTTGCAGCATTGTTGGGGCGAGATACCAAACAAAAATATACTTGACGCCATGTTGTTTTCCACAGGCGTGGGGTGCTGAGTGCCCCTGTATTACTCGCTGTACCGCGGCCGCCACCTTCATCCGAGGAGCCACCATGGGCCACTGGGTGTCCCGCTACTACACGGATCCGGCCTACTCGCCGGACCACCACAACCCCTCAAAGTTCGACCCCAACTTCGGCTTCCAGGCCGAACGGCAGGAGCGGGGTGAGCCACCCGAGCCGCTGTCGTGCGAAAACAGGCGGTGTCCGCGGTCGTAAACAAAACAAAACACCAATCACGTTGCTGCAATTTGTCCCGTTTATTGTGAAAGATGAGTGAAGGCCGTTACTTCTGCCGTATTGGCACTCTCGACAAAATCATATTTAGCGTACAATATAGTACAATATCTGCGTGCATTATAGCTCAAAACGGTGTCGTACGATTAGCTGGCACCTGGACAGAGTAAGCAGTGTTTCAAAGTCGGCTTTCAGGCTTCAGCCAAATAAAACGTTGCCAACATTAGTGGTGAAGGAAACTCAACTACGACTGAACACATTTTGTTGGCGATACGATAGCGGCAGCAGGAAAAGGCGGTGCCGTTAGCAGTTCATCTGAGTACCTCCTACAATCGGAGAAAAAGGGTTCGCAGTCCATGGCTTGACTCTAGTCCATGATTTTTGAAGCATCCTTTTCGGAATCGAACTCTAAATACAATTTTATGGCCCGGGTTTGAGCCACTATTGTCAATGTCAATCGAAATCTGAGTAATACCTATACAGCATCAGGTTCTCCTGCGACCTATCCTAAATGCTTGACTGGTGACCGTTTGCGCCAGTAGATGGCACCACGGAACTGAGAGCAATACACACCGCACAGGATGGTTACGACGAGTCGATGTCTAGATGTCAGCACGATGCTAGGGGAATCAAATGCCAGCTACTGACTTTTCCTAAACTTGAAAACAGACCTGGCCTCCCATGGTCGGACTGTTTGTTGCCTGATAAATGCGTTATCATCATTGTTTTGTAATCCATCCTTTATGCAGTATGTCTGGACTGTGCCTGTGTGCAATGTCTCTGGTCTGTGCGTGTGACCTATATCTCTGTTACCTGTGATCTTGTGACCTGTATGTCTGTTACCTCTGACCTATGCACGTGACCGATGTCCCCGTGACCGATGTCCCCGTGACCGATGTGCCCGTGACCGATGTCCTCGTGACCGATGTCCCCGTGTCTGGCAGTGATGGTGGCCACTGAGGAGGAGATGTCCAGCGCCAGGCTGGCGCCGGAGGACCGCGGCTACTGCGCCCACAAAGTGATCGCCTACAACGCCTGTAAACGCAAAGAGTGGCCGCTCGCCTACAAGTGCGCGCCCGAAAAGCACGAGCTGATGGGCTGTCAATACGAAGAGTAAGTATCCTGATTACAGTGCCTACAATATCGCTCGCCAGTGCCAACCGACATGACCCAGTGAGGCCTGTAAATGTCACGTTACATTTCAGTTATCGGGTGTGAATATTTGTGACGCCTTATGAACACCTTGGGTTGCTTGAGCTGCTTTGTTTACCATGCTGCTTGTGGCAGGTCAGTAGAAGCCAAATTGACAACTTTGAAAGCCACACATCCAACACTCATCATCCAAAACGAAGTGAACTCTATTATCAACGTATCTTCTCTGCACACATAACTATATCTGACATGTTACGGAAGTGATAGCACGGCCTGGTTCTATGGTCATTCTCTCCACCAGTATTATAGAATTTCGACGGGAAACCAGGCTGTCATCAATCATCATTGTACGGAAGTCTAGTGATTTTATCTATGCTATGTTGCTATGTTGCCGTACGTTTGCATGCAGGGTTTGTTCGGGCGTAATTCGTGTTACCATCCGCTGGGTTACCTGACCCCGTGGGGTTTATTCCAGTCAGTGCTTTGGTTGGTTTCCGGTGCAAACAATGTAAAGGCGATACAATGGTCATTTTTAAAATAATCCTTTTTTATTTTGATGAAAACTGGTGGGTGGGCTTTAATATAAATGTTTACTTCAAACGTCTTTGGCCTTTGACTTTATTTGACCTTGAAAAAAAAATCAAATTGAAGTTCCAAAAACTCGAACCCTCTGATTGTATACAAAAATTCCCTGGAAAGCTAGTCCCGGAAACTTCCGTAATTTCAGGCTCGTTGACGCTGTGACAAGGCAGTCACGGGCCAAAGTTACTAGGTCTCGGCCGTGCCGGAGCTGCTGATGATCAAGAGAGATGACGTCAGCTGTGTTGATGTCCGCAGAGCGTCGGGAACAGGACTGAATGTTGGCTCACAGCGCGCATGGAACAGGACTGAATGTCGGCTCACAGCACTCATGATTCCCATGATTCCCATGATTCCCAAGGCGGATTAACGCAGCTATCGGAGGTATCCACAAAGCTGACGTCATAGTCTATCCTTGTCATCAGCGGCTTCAGTGCGACAGAGACGTGTCAAATCTCCAAATCCGGACGTTGGCGAAGGCCTTACCCAAAATTGAACGATCACGCGAGTTTGAACAAAGGTCAAGAGGATCTCCATTTTGTTGTTTCTGATCGCGTTGACATGAAGTTGTCCCTTCGGATAGCTGTGATTGTGTTGGTTCAAGACACTATAAACCCACGATATGACTGAGCCGCTAGTTTGGCATCCTTACCGTGCACAGTAACTGCAATGAAACTGAGTCTGCTGATCGTCTCTGTTGAGCCGGAACCCGCTTCTCTCGGCGGAGAATGTTCTGGTTTCGGTGCCGGTTACGGAATGTAGTCAGTCTCGCCGGACCAGTCCGGTTCTCTATGACGTTATCAATGTGCACTCGCTTTCCGAGATATGTGGATGCAATAGGCTCGTGTTAAATGTGCACTAGCTGATGATAAATGTGCACTGACATTTGACACCCGATGTGGGGCAATTTTTTTTTTTTTTTAACTGACAGCAGGTCAGTTAAAAAAAAAGATATTGCCCCACATCTATGGCCTGTGTCCCACATTTTTTGTTCTATATAAAACGGATATATCATATTCCGGCGGTCCCATGGGACCGAGTGATCATCATATCAGCTGGCGTGTGACAGGACTTACACAAATAGAAAGCAGGACGTCCGAGGTGAACATGAAGTCGGTCCGGTCCGTTGCGATACGGCCAGGAAGCGTGCGATTGCCTCACCGTCAAGTCTGCACTCTCGGGCGAATTTTTCCTCCTCCATTTCTGGCGTCTGTTGCAATATTGAGCGGCGAGTTTACTGTCGCTGGGTTGTTCCTGGCGGTTTCCCCATCGACTGCGGGTGGGGGCAGAGGCTGATGTTTGCAGTATTCAGCGGCGAGTTTACTGTCGCTGGGTTGTTACTGGTGGTTTCATCGACTGCGGGTGGGGGCAGAGGCTGATGTCTGTTGCGGTATTCAGCGGCGAGTTTACTGTCGCTAGGTTGTTACTGGTGGTTTCATCGACTGCGGGTGGGGGCAGAGGCTGATGTCTGTTGCGGTATTCAGCGGCGAGTTTACTGTCGCTGGGTTGTTACTGGTGGTTTCACCGGCTGCGGGTGGGGGCAGAGGCTGATGTCTGCTGCAGCATTCAGCGGCGAGTTTACTGTCGCTGGGTTGTTACTGGTGGTTTCACCGGCTGCGGGTGGGGGCAGAGGCTGATGTCTGTTGCAGTATTCAACGGCGAGTTTACTGTCGCTGGGTTGTTACTGGTGGTTTCACCGGCTGCGGGTGGGGGCAGAGGCTGATGTCTGTTGCAGTATTCAGCGGCGAGTTTACTGTCGCTGGGTTGTTACTGGCGGTTTCCCCATCGACTGCGGGTGGGGGCAGAGGCTGATGTCTGTTGCAGTATTCAGCGGCGAGTTTACTGTCGCTGGGTTGTTACTGGCGGTTTCCCCATCGACTGCGGGTGGGGGCAGAGGCTGATGTCTGTTGCAGTATTCAGCGGCGAGTTTACTGTCGCTGGGTTGTTACTGGTGGTTTCATCGACTGCGGGTGGGGGCAGAGGCTGATGTCTGCTGCAGTATTCAGCGGCGAGTTTACTGTCGCTGGGTTGTTACTGGTGGCTTCACCGGCTGCGGGTGGGGGCAAAGGCTGATGTCTGTTGCAGTATTCAGCGGCGAGTTTACTGTCGCTGGGTTGTTACTGGTGGCTTCACCGGCTGCGGGTGGGGGCAGAGGCTGATGTCTGCTGCAGTATTCAGCGGCGAGTTTACTGTCGCTGGGTTGTTACTGGTGGTTTCACCGGCTGCGGGTGTGTGTGGGGGGGGGGGGGGGGGGGGGCAGAGGCTAGCGTCTGTTGGTGGTAGCTTAGTCGGTTGTTAAGATGGAGGCCAGAGGGACTGGTGCTGACGTTTTATAACGATCTGTGTCAGCCGCTCACTTGCTCGCCGTGTGCTGGTGGCCGATCTTAGGTTAGCTTCCGGGGCCTGTTGATGTTTGTATCGTATGTCAATCGTGAATCTTCAGTTAATAGCCGTTGTGGGAAACTCTGCTATCGGATCAAATTTACAGGCTAAGGGATGATTCCATCTGTCGTGAGCTTTTCTTCAAGAGAGACCTTCAATATGCCATGCGTCATGGAAGTAAGCCTTCGCGGCATTAGTTTTTGTGTCTGCTCATTGGAATTCGGCGAACCAACACCGCTAGGCAACTTCCCCACTATCGTACTACTCTTATCTGGCTCCGATACAGAAACACGTTGCCTGGCTTTGACAATCTGACACCCATCCAGCAGAAAACTGTGCCGTTGGTTTTTTAGATGTCTGTATAAATGCCGAGGTCGTGACTGCGCAGTACTGCCAGTGAAAAGCACTATGTCCGTCTCAGGGGTCGGTTGTCTACTCCGTGACGTAATAATATCTCTGGTGACCCATTTAACGTTTATTGTTATTTTTCATGCAGCCTGTCTGTATGTTGATGTTCAGCGGCGAGCATGGGACTGGGTCCGTTGTTGCTCTAGATGATGAGCTAGAGGACCTAGCTGCTCTATTAGGCCAGCTAGGCATTTGAACATTTCGTTGAGCTGAAGCAAGCAATGTTCTTTGGTTGTGGTATTCAGATGTTCCTATTATCTACAGAGCGATGCAAAGTTGTGAGATGACTGGCTTTTACACATCCGACTGGTGTGTCTGCGCCTTGCAAGATACATTTCAAAACTGAGGGGCATCTGAATGGAACAATATGTTGCATTAATCTGTCACTCTTCAATTGGTTTGCTTTGTATTTGGTTTACAGCCACCAGTGATGCTAAGTTGTGGCAGGTTTGTGACAGTGTTCCAGATAGTGTCAGTACTGGCTCGCGTGTTTGACTGGCTCGTTACTGAATTCATCGCCATGTGTTATAATCCTCAATACCACTGATGAGTTCTATGCTCCGAAACGACAATAAAAGCATTTCGGTAACGAAAAGAAACCTCACCGAAGTTGTCAATGCTAATGAACTTCGTGACTGTCTGTTCCATGGTATTGTCATTTGTCACGCTTTTACATGTATGCTCATTAAACAAAGCTTTCGGAATTGTCCAAGGTCTGGTTTCTAACCAATAGTTGTATTTGATGGTAAATCTGACCATAAGTGGTTCAGGTGGCTATTTAAAGTTTTCCCCTTATTTTGTTGTGTTCTCTTATTTATTTATTTTGTTCGACGTCTAATTCTTCAGGAGTTTTGTTCAAATATTATCATAATGTATTTTATTATATTCTATTGGTCTAACATGTAGTCGAATTCGTATCTTTTTAACATTGAAATACGAAGCTTCAGCTCAAGGCTATATAACAAGGTAGGCCATTCCGGCCAAACACAGGATCTCATGGCCTCTGATTGGTCGATGGTCGTCACGTCAATGGTACATGACTTTTGCTAGCCGGCATGATCAGCGTGCAAAATCCCATTGGGATCCCCCCTCTAACTCGAAAACTAAAAAGGCTAGCAAGACGCAGAAAACATTGTTCGAACGGTCTTTCCAAGGCCATTCGAAGTTACTACTGGTATTATTTGGCTCAGGTCAATATTGAGATCACCAGAGGTCATCAAAGGTCACATTTTCCAAGTGAAGTACTTTGCTCTAGCAACCCCCAAATATATCGGGAACTATGAGAGCTAGTAACAAAAGGAAAAAAAGCAATCGAAAGCTCATGAAAATTCAAATTGCCTTAGTTGACTCAAATTAAAGCTCAGGTCAATAGTTTATGCCCCATTGGTCACCAAAGGTCACGAGGACATTTTTTCCAAAACGTTTTTTCATAAATAACTTTGTATTGGTTAAACATATAGCAGTAATTTTAACACCGTCGTGTTTGTCTCGTAAAGGTGCTTCGAAAAAAATGTTAATGGTGACCTGGTTAGGTCAACTTCAAAATTTGACCTCAGGTCAAGGTCATTTGGTGACCCAGGTAGGTCATGTGCACATGAGGCGACGCGACTCAACGAGACAAACACAGTGGTGTCATTTGCGCATCTCTATCTTTATTAGATCAAGAGTTATTGGCAAAAGGGTGCTGGTGACCTGAGATGACCTCAGCCGACTTTGCAGATGTCACTGAACAACAATTGCACATGGGTCATCAATAATGAGCTAAAATAACATGATTCTGAAATAATTGGCCTGATCCAATGCATATTCTCTGAAAAGGAAGCATGTGTATATTTTCCCAAATTGACTTAAATGGGAGGTCACAAAATTGGCCTGACCTTAGGTCACCGATAAAAAAAAAATCCGAGATCAACGAATTGTAGGCACTTATGACCTTTGAAATCCTGCAAGTTTCAAATTAATCGGACAAACACTGTGGCTTTGGCACGGCCACAAACATTACCACAAACATTTTTGGAGGTAAGGTCACTTGAGGTAACCTGGTGACCTGACTTGCGACGACCTGAAGTTAAAGCTTTCACACAATGTGGGTGATGGATGCACACATAGCCGTACCAAATTTGCTGCGCGCCGCTGTTTTCTCGCTATTCTCGAGAAACCTCAGGGTGGTCAAAGTGCCCCACCAGACCTCCTCGGATTTAGGCCACTACATTTTGCTGGGTCTCTAAATGGTCGCAAAAGAACGCCGGATAGGCCCATGTTAAAGCGCAGGCTTTCCGAGGACCCCTCAGGCCTACCGGGGGCCCGTTCAGGCCGACTGAGGACATTCTGTCGGCCTTAGAGGGTCCATCAGGCTGGCTGGGGGCACCTCGGGGCCTCCAGCCAGCATTTAACATTCCCCCCCTCTATTAGCAAATTTGGCACGGCTATGTGTGCATCTCATCACTCACATCACTCACATTGTGTGAAAGTTTTAACTTCAGGTCGTCTCAAGTCAGGTCACAAGGTCACGTCAAGTAACCTTACCTCCAAAAATGTGTGTGGCCGTGCCAAAGCCACAGTGTTTGTCCGATAAATTTGAAACGTGCAGGATTTCATAAGATCTATAAGTACCTACAATTCGTTTATCTCGGATTTTGTTTGTATCGGTGGCCTAAAGTCGGGTCAATTTCGTGACCTCCCATTATAAGTCAATTTGGGAAAATATACAAATGCTTCCTTTTCAGAGAATATGCATTGGATCAGCCCACTTATTTCAGAATCATGTTATTTTAGCTCATTATTGATGACCCAGGTGCAATTGTTGCTCAGTGACTTCTGCAAGGTCGGCTGAGGTCATCTTACGTCACCAGCACCTTTTTGTCAATAACTATTGATAAAATAAAGATAGCGATGTGCAAATGGCACCGCTGTGTTTGTCTCGTCGATTCGCGTCGCCCCATAAACAACATGACTTACCTGGGTCACCAAATGACCTTGACCTGAGGTCAAATTTTGAAGTTGACCTAACCAGGTCACCATTAATATGTTCTTTCGAACCGCCTTTGAGACAAACACGATGGTGTTAAAATTACTTCTATATGTCTTAACCAATACCAAAGTTATTTATGAAAACTTTTTGGAAAAAATGTCCTCGTGACCTTTGGTGACCTCTGGGGCCTAAACTATTGACTTGAGTTTAAATTTGAGTAAACTATAGCGATTTGAATTTTCATGAGCTTTCGATTGTTTTTTTTCCCGTTTGTTACTAGATCTAATAGTTCCCGAGATATTTGGGGGTGTCTAGAGCAAAGTCCTTCACTTGGAAAATGTGGCCTTTGATGACCTCTGGTGACCTCAATATTGACCTGAGACAAATAATACCCGAAGCTACTTCGGATGGCCTTGTAGAGTTCTTTTGAACGTTGTTTTCTGCCTCTCTCTAGCCTTTTTAGTTTTCGAATTAAAGGGGGGATCCCAATGGGATTTTGCACGCTGAGCATGCCGGCTAGCAAAAGTCATGTACCGTTGACGTCACGACCAATCAGAGGCTGGTATTGGATAGGACCCTCCCGCGTAATGCTGAAGGTGCCGGAGTGAGCCCCCTGTTTCAGCTCAAATTCATTAAATATGCAGAATTCGTTTACATTCAATCTCATTGGTGCTGTAATTACATAACCATTGACGTCATTTGATCTGCATTTGGTTGCTTAATTCGTAACTATATGTCCATCTTAATGTACGTATAAGTAGTCTTTAGTTGATATATTAGGAGACACATATTGTAAAAGTATGCGATATATTGACAAAAGGATAATGGCGTGCAGCACTTCGAATAAATTATTATTTTTAACATGATGAATTCAGTACATCATTATACCCAAACCCAGCGAACATAATCGCAGGTTTGTTCCTCGCGGTACATTTATAATCACACGAGTGAGGATGATCACCGCTATTTTTAATCACATACCAAGCAATTGTTTGTGACATGAAAGATTAAGGAATGCTTGAAGTTTAAAAAAAAACTCATTTGTTATTTATTAGGTGCCAAAAAACGTTTTGTTACTTTTCCCAAAATTGAATGGCGCGTGTTGTGTCAAAATTTTGAAAAAAATCGTCCAGCAGAGGCGGTTCCAGGCTCCTGCTTTGGGGAGGGTGTTACGAATGTTTGTTTGCGGCGCATACTTTCTTCATGGTTTGCAGTGCAATAAATGCGTCAGAAACAATTCCAATGCAATATGCATCATATATGCTGGGATTGTATATATGTTTTAGGCAGAGGCGCACTCAGGATAACAAATTGGGAGGCGATACCCACCCTCAAATTAGGTCCAACTTCAAATTAGTAAGATGATAAAAGCGTTACGCGCATGTTTACGCGCTCCCCATGTTTTTCCCTGGATCCGCCTATGCGCAATATATCAAATTTAACCAACTACAGCATATAATGCCCACATGTGACGTGCATGTTGTCCCAAACAATCACGAACAGCACATATTTTTTTCCCCAGAAAATCCCCCCATTTTACATTCCCTGAATACGCCTATGATTTTGTATTTTGTTTTTTGTCTTTTAATATATTAAAGACTAGTGTACATGTGAAGCTCAAAAACGTTTAGAGCATGACAATCGTTCGAGCCACATGGCCGCAATGACCTTTAAAAAAAACACCCAAACTTTTCGGATTTTTTGCCCCCTGGCCCCCCATTTTTGAACAAAACAAACATTTGGGGGGGGGGGGTCCAAAAAGAGATATCTTGTCATAACGAATCGAATGGCGTTTTCCCCATCGAAATCGACCAAGCGGTTCTCGAAATCTCGGGGGGGGGGGGCAGAATCTGCCCCCCCCCGCAGGTTAAAGGGATTGTGCCTACTCACATCGCTTAGTTGGGGTTATTGACACTGGTCTATAGAACACAATTTTCTGAATTGAACCATTACTTCATTTCTCCAGATTCACCCTAGTTGCTGAGATATTCAAAGACTCCAGGAATTTGCTTGGGAGCAAAAAGTTATCGGGTGGACTCCAGAGGGCTTTCGCTACTAGAAGCACTGCAACTATCGATTAAACTGCTAGCATATTGTTAGCGCCGGCCAATAGTAATTCAACAAAACAGTTCGTGCACGCTGATAGCAGCAGCCGAACAGAAACTGGACGGCCATCATGTTTTTCGATAATGGCCGTTTCGATGATGGCCGATGGCCATTTTTTTGAAGAAGATATCAATTTAGAGCTACGAAACTTGCACATAATAAAGTTCACAGTGGCAAGAACGTGCTGTGCAAAACTCGTCTTTCTATCTTGCATGATGTGACCGTAATTGTATTGTCTTATGTGCGCCGTTTTACATAACATCACCATAGTGGCGATCGTTTTATAGATATCGAGATAAAACATACACAAAAAAAACAGTATAAGTGAAAATTCAACTAAAGGGGCTCCAGATGTGAATTTCATCATATACAACAATCAAACCAACAGCTACTTACCGTATGCAAAATATTTTTGACATTCCAAAATAGTAGGCACACTCCCTTTAACGTAATTCTGGGCGCCCGGCGGGAATGGAGTTAAGAACATTTTAGGTGCTAATAGTTTCACTGCAACACTGGATGGAAATGTAACCACCATTATTTCAATCGATTGATGACGGAGTAGCCCGGAGTATGACCGTCTCGTCTCTGACCCCGTCTCCCCTTCCCGCAACTATCTGCTCCGTATGAATCCGCTTCTCCCATCTCCACAGCTACCTGCTCGTGTGTTAGAACATGATTCCGTCTCTGCCCTCCCCACATCTACCTGCTCCGTATCTTTGGAGTATGACTCCGTCTCTCCCCTCTGCTGCAGTATAACTCCGCCCCTCTGCCCTCCCCACAGCTACCTGCTCCGTATCTTTGAAGTATAACTCCGCCCCTCTGCTGCAGTATAACTCCGCCCCTCTGCCCTCCCCACAGCTACCTGCTCCGTATCATTGGAGTATGACTCCGTCTCTCCTCTCTGCTGCAGTATAACTCCGCCCCTCTGCCCTCGCCACAGCTACCTGCTCCGTATCTTGGAGTATAACTCTGCCCCTCTGCCCTCCCCACAGCTACCTGCTCCGTATCTTTGGAGTATGACTCCGTCTCTCCCCTCTGCTGCAGTATAACTCCGCCCCTCTGCCCTCCCCACAGCTACCTGCTCCGTATCTTTGGAGTATAACTCCGTCCCTCTGCTGCAGTATAACTCCGCCCCTCTGCCCTCCCCACAGCTACCTGCTCCGTATCTTTGGAGTATGACTCCGTCTCTCCTCTCTCTGCTGCAGTATAACTCCGCCCCTCTGCCATCCCCACAGCTACCTGCTCCGTATCTTTGGAGTATAACTCCGCCCCTCTGCCCTCCCCACAGCTACCTGCTCCGTATCTTTGGAGTATAACTCCGCCCCTCTGCCCTCTGCTGCAGTATAACTCCGCCCCTCTGCCCTCCCCACAGCTACCTGCTCCGTATCTTTGGAGTATAACTCCGCCCCTCTGCTGCAGTATAACTCCGCCCCTCTGCCCTCCCCACAGCTACCTGCTCCGTATCTTTGGAGTATAACTCCGCCCCTCTGCCCTCCCCACAGCTACCTGCTCCGTATCTTTGGAGTATAACTCCGCCCCTCTGCTGCAGTATAACTCCGCCCCTCTGCCCTCCCCACAGCTACCTGCTCCGTATCTTTGGAGTATAACTCCGCCCCTCTGCCCTCCCCACAGCTACCTGCTCCGTATCTTTGGAGTATAACTCCGCCCCTCTGCCCTCTGCTGCAGTATAACTCCGCCCCTCTGCCCTCCCCACAGCTACCTGCTCCGTATCTTTGGAGTATGACTCCGTCTCTCCCCTCTGCTGCAGTATAACTCCGCCCCTCTGCCCTCCCCACAGCTACCTGATCCGTATCTTTGGAGTATGACTCCGTCCCTCTGCTGCAGTATAACTCCGCCCCTCTGCCCTCCCCACAGCTACCTGCTCCGTATCTTTGGAGTATAACTCCGCCCCTCTGCCCTCTGCTGCAGTATAACTCCGCCCCTCTGCCCTCCCCACAGCTACCTGCTCCGTATCTTTGGAGTATGACTCCGTCTCTCCCCTCTGCTGCAGTATAACTCCGCCCCTCTGCCCTCCCCACAGCTACCTGCTCCGTATCATTGGAGTATGACTCCGTCTCTCCTCTCTCTGCTGCAGTATAACTCCGCCCCTCTGCCCTCCACACAGCTACCTGCTCCGTATCTTTGGAGTATAACTCCGCCCCTCTGCCCTGCACACAGCTACATGCTCCGTATCTTTGGAGTATAACTCCGCCCTTCTGCCCTCCCCACAGCTACCTGCTCCGTATCTTTGGAGTATGACTCCGTCTCTCCTCTCTCTGTTGCAGTATAACTCCGCCCCTCTGCCCTCCCCACAGCTACATGCTCCGTATCTTTGGAGTATAACTCCGCCCTTCTGCCCTCCCCACAGCTACCTGCTCCGTATCTTTGGAGTATGACTCCGTCTCTCCTCTCTCTGTTGCAGTATAACTCCGCCCCTCTGCCCTCCCCACAGCTACCTGCTCCGTATCTTTGGAGTATGACTCCGTCTCTCCCCTCTGCTGGAGTATAACTCCGCCCTCTGCCCTCCCCACAGCTACCTGCTCCGTATCTTTGGAGTATAACTCCGCCCCTCTGCTGCAGTATAACTCCGCCCCTCTGCCCTCCCCACAGCTACCTGCTCCGTATCTTTGGAGTATAACTCCGCCCCTCTGCCCTCCCCACAGCTACCTGCTCCGTATCTTTGGAGTATAACTCCGCCCCTCTGCTGCAGTATAACTCCGCCCCTCTGCCCTCCCCACAGCTACCTGCTCCGTATCTTTGGAGTATAACTCCGCCCCTCTGCTGCAGTATAACTCCGCCCCTCTGCCCTCCCCACAGCTACCTGCTCCGTATCTTTGAAGTATAACTCCGCCCCTCTGCTGCAGTATAACTCCGCCCCTCTGCCCTCCCCACAGCTACCTGCTCCGTATCTTTGAAGTATAACTCCGCCCCTCTGCTGCAGTATAACTCCGCCCCTCTGCCCTCCCCACAGCTACCTGCTCCGTATCTTTGGAGTATAACTCCGCCCCTCTGCCCTCCCCACAGCTACCTGCTCCGTATCTTTGCAGTATAACTCCGCCCCTCTGCTGCAGTATAACTCCGCCCCTCTGCCCTCCCCACAGCTACCTGCTCCGTATCTTTGGAGTATAACTCCGCCCCTCTGCCCTCCCCACAGCTACCTGCTCCGTATCTTTGGAGTATGACTCCGTCTCTCCCCTCTGCTGCAGTATAACTCCGCCCTTCTGCCCTCCCCACAGCTACCTGCTCCGTATCTTTGGAGTATAACTCCGTCCCTCTGCTGCAGTATAACTCCGCCCCTCTGCCCTCCCCACAGCTACCTGCTCCGTATCTTTGGAGTATACCTCCGTCTCTCCCCTCTGCTGCAGTATAACTCCGCCCCTCTGCCCTCCCCACAGCTACCTGCTCCGTATCTTTGAAGTATAACTCCGCCCCTCTGCTGCAGTATAACTCCGCCCCTCTGCCCTCCCCACAGCTACCTGCTCCGTATCATTGGAGTATAACTCCGCCCCTCTGCCCTGCCCACAGCTACCTGCTCCGTATCTTTGGAGTATAACTCCGCCCCTCTGCTGCAGTATAACTCCGCCCCTCTGCCCTCCCCACAGCTACCTGCTCCGTATCATTGGAGTATAACTCCGCCCCTCTGCCCTGCCCACAGCTACCTGCTCCGTATCTTTGGAGTATAACTCCGCCCCTCTGCTGCAGTATAACTCCGCCCCTCTGCCCTCGCCACAGCTACCTGCTCCGTATCTTTGGAGTATAACTCCGCCCTTCTGCCCTCCCCACAGCTACCTGCTCCGTATCTTTGGAGTATGACTCCGTCTCTCCCCTCTGCTGCAGTATAACTCCGCCCCTCTGCCCTCCCCACAGCTACCTGCT
Source organism: Chirona hameri (assembly GCA_036785665.1). Taxonomy (NCBI): domain Eukaryota; kingdom Metazoa; phylum Arthropoda; class Thecostraca; order Balanomorpha; family Balanidae; genus Chirona; species Chirona hameri. The sequence goes on from JAXIVJ010004962.1 coordinate 67,964, forward strand.
CCGTATCATTGGAGTATGACTCCGTCTCTCCCCTCTGCTGCAGTATAACTCCGCCCCTCTGCCCTCCCCACAGCTACCTGCTCCGTATCTTGGAGTATAACTCCGTCCCTCTGCTGCAGTATAACTCCGCCCCTCTGCCCTCCCCACAGCTACCTGCTCCGTATCATTGGAGTATAACTCCGCCCTCTGCCCTCCCCACAGCTACCTGCTCCGTATCTTGGAGTATAACTCCGTCCCTCTGCTGCAGTATAACTCCGCCCCTCTGCCCTCCCCACAGCTACCTGCTCCGTATCTTTGGAGTATAACTCCGCCCCTCTGCCCTCCCCACAGCTACCTGCTCCGTATCTTTGGAGTATAACTCCGCCCCTCTGCCCTCCCCACAGCTACCTGCTCCGTATCTTTGGAGTATGACTCCGTCTCTCCTCTCTCTGCTGCAGTATAACTCCGCCCCTCTGCCCTCCCCACAGCTACCTGCTCCGTATCTTTGGAGTATAACTCCGCCCTTCTGCCCTCCCCACATCTACCTGCTCCGTATCTTTGGAGTATACCTCCGTCTCTCCCCTCTGCTGCAGTATAACTCCGCCCCTCTGCCCTCCCCACAGCTACCTGCTCCGTATCTTTGGAGTATAACTCCGCCCTTCTGCCCTCCCCACATCTACCTGCTCCGTATCTTTGGAGTATACCTCCGTCTCTCCCCTCTGCTGCAGTATAACTCCGCCCCTCTGCCCTCCCCACAGCTACCTGCTCCGTATCTTTGAAGTATAACTCCGCCCCTCTGCTGCAGTATAACTCCGCCCCTCTGCCCTCCCCACAGCTACCTGCTCCGTATCTTTGGAGTATAACTCCGCCCCTCTGCCCTCCCCACAGCTACCTGCTCCGTATCTTTGAAGTATAACTCCGCCCCTCTGCTGCAGTATAACTCCGCCCCTCTGCCCTCCCCACAGCTACCTGCTCCGTATCTTTGGAGTATAACTCCGCCCCTCTGCCCTCCCCACAGCTACCTGCTCCGTATCTTTGGAGTATGACTCCGTCTCTCCTCTCTCTGCTGCAGTATAACTCCGCCCCTCTGCCCTCCCCACAGCTACCTGCTCCGTATCTTTGGAGTATAACTCCGCCCCTCTGCCCTCCCCACAGCTACCTGCTCCGTATCTTTGGAGTATGACTCCGCCCCTCTGCCCTGCCCACAGCTACATGCTCCGGATGCGGGAGTATGAGCGTGAGCGGCGTCTGCTGCAGCGGCAGAAGCGGCTCGATGAGAAGGACCAGCGCCTGGCGGCCGAGGAGCTGGCCGCCTGAGAGCGGTGCCCGCCTCGTGTGACTGCTGCTCTAGCTGTGTATTGTACATCTGTGCCGCCGCAGTGATGTGTGTAAATAGACGTGGTATAGGGGTGACTCCGGTGGTTTCTGATGGCGAGTACAAACGTGGGAGCGGGCATATTTGATGATGACATGACAATGCGGAGTGTGGGAATGTTAAGCCCGCCGTATATGCCTTTGTATTGAGGATTAAAGTCATCTGGTGATGGACAAATACTGCGTAATGAAATGACGACGATTTGTGTTGTTGCGCACAGCGCAATATCCTGAGGCCTGTCCAAGGGGTCTGCGGCCGCCGCGGCTCCCGTGGCCAAGAGGCGGAGCTTAATTTGAACAACCTTGAACACTTTTACGGCCCCTGATGACGTCCGATAGATGGCGCGTGTAACGTTCGCAACGAATAGGCAATTTCATGGAAACTCTCAATGTTTTCCCAAACCACTCAACTATATGAATATCTACCGAGTCACTGCGAGTTGTCATTTTTGTCAAACGACCACCAGTGAACTGCGATATCAACAAAACAGTGCGCAACCTTTGTAGGACGCGCGCCATTTATGTCGAAGTTCTTTTGCGGCTGCTCGATCCGGAGCAACCGCAGGAGCGGCAGAAAGTATGGAGTCTCTCCGGATCTGCTCTTTCGTGATTGGAAACTGCTATTTCAGTTCAAAATACCATGTTGAAGGTGAACTATTTCCTGTAAAGGGATTATACGGGTTTTTCCCAGAATAATTTAGTTACATAGTAAAACTTACTTATAAAGGTCGTAGAAGTCACACGGTAGTCACATTTTTATGGAAATTACCTTTTCTACACGTAAGGACATTTCATAGTGCGCGGTGATGCCACCGCGTACTTTCTGCAGTACTGGCTGAGGCAGAGCCAGGCGTCTCTTGTATGTTAATGAAAACACTTCACCTATGGCATATTTCCGGTTACAATAAGCAATATAAGATAAAATATACTTTTTTCCCAACGACAGCAGCAGTTACCTAGTTTTTCCCATAAAATTCGTTATTTTTCAAGGAATTTTCATGCCAAAAAATGAATACGCCACCACCAAATTCTCAACGCTAAAGGCCACAAGGAAAAAAACCCACAAAAGTCCAGACTGATAATGGGGTATGTCAGCAAAATTTCCGCCGCTAGCTCCTGGCGGCTGGGCAGCAATGTGACCCAAGCGGCGATTGCCGACATTGGGGACAATGAGGCAGAGCAGAGCCAGGCGTCTCTTGTATGTTAATGAAAACACTTCACTGTCACTGTTTCACTGTCACTGTCACTGTCAAAGTCACTGTTTGAAGGTGGCTCTAAAAATAGTTACGATCGAAAGTGCTAAAGGCTCACGTCTCATGTGGTTCGCTGAAGTTGAATTTGCCATTTGTTTGATGATATCAATAATTGGGGTTGCACAAAATCGCGGAAGTCAACCAAGCGTGGCGAACCGCCATAAGGGCGAGCGGCCCATCCAGCATCATCGGACAATCAACCATATCGACTCGCCGCGGCAGCCGTCGTTGGGGCTGCTGGCTGCGGCTCCTGGGAGAGCAATCTTTCTATCCACCGTGGCTTCGGGCCAAACAACAAAGTATTGGTGGCAAACAACAAGGGTTGTACATTTGCATGGGCGGCGGGGGGGGGGGGGGGGGGGGGGGGAGCGTCCCCCAGTTCAAAAATCAGGGGGGGGGGGGGCGTCCCACCCAAGAAAGCAGACTTGCTTGATTTTTTTTGCTGAATTCGTTCCAAAGGATATGAAACTTAATTTATTCTTAGCTCAAATTACATGTAATTTTTAACCATATATCCTTGAGTCCTTTATTTGTACTTACAGATGTAGGTACTTAATTACATTGTAGAAAATAAAATTGTGATATGGCAGCTAAAAGTTGGTACACAAGATTGGCTTCTGCTATGATTGAATGTCAAGTTCATCCATTCATTCACCATTCATTCCAAGGCCTTAGATACAATTCAGCCAAGGCAGCGAATAGTGTGACGTCATGGGTACGTCCAAGGGCGTCGCCGTTGTGGGGGGGGGGGGGGGGGGGGGCACCGTCCACCACCACCCCCCCCCCCCCCCCCGCCTGTCGTCAGGCTGGGGGATTATCCCCCCAGTTTTGGAGACATAAATTCATACTGTGTTCGGAAATATTGCAGGTTTCAATATCATAAAAGCATTTGGAAAAAGTATCAGTGCAATGGAAGAATGGAAGGGATCAGGATAATATTTTTACTTTTCTTGAAGGAAGTTTACAGAAATTTAAATGGAATTTCAGTAGCAGAAAAATGGTCATATTATGGTGTGAATGTGCCCTATTTGTTGTTGAGGCACACTTTATGCTTGCTGTAAGGAAACACCGGCGGATAGTTTTACGACATGAACGTTTTTTTTGTGTGCAAGTTTTCAGTCACTTCGACCGAATAGCTGCAAAGAAATATGCTTCTGAAAACCATGGCTATGGTCGGGCCGCTCATACGCAGATTTTTCCCCTAGTTAACCCGCGAGTTACTGGGGTATATTTCATAGCGCGACTTACTGGGGGGGGGGGGGTATTTCCCCCCTGCCCCCCCCCCCCTCTCGGATCTCCGGAACTACTGGACCGAATGTAAAAATTCAAACGGCATTCGATAGGCCTGGGAAATTTATAGAGGGAAACATAATATTGTTGCCTCGGGGTCACCGATGACGTCACAGGTCAGGTCAAGTACAAAATGTTTGACCGTGTCAGAAGGTCTCGATGGATGGAATTGTCGCGCAAAATTGCGATATTAAACGCATAAGCAGTCGCTAAATCGGTATGATTCGTGTGTCTGACACTTCTAAGTATTTTTCTAAGCTGTTTATGACCTTGGGTCAGGCCAAGGTCATCCGAGGTCACGAGGTCAAACTGCAGATTACGATCATTAGGCGTTGTAACACATGTTTATGGGTTTGTTTTTCGTCTAGAACGCAAAAAAATGACCTTTGAACATTGTGTGTTACATATAAATAGAAGTAAAAAGCAAAAACGGAAATGTGTGTTTTATGCATAGTAATGCATAAAACAGGTTGTCGATTTTTGTCATGTGACAGGTTGTCGATTTTTGTCATTTAAAGGTCATAAGTCAATCATTTTTGAAGATATCGACTTCAAATTTGGTACACATATTTACGGAACACGTCTCAATCGCATCTAATCCATTTTTTTATAATTCTAATTTTTGTTTGAAAATTTTGTAAAAACAAAGCAAAATGTATTTGGATTTCTCAAAATTTTGAATAAAAAAAAACTAACAAATCTGAGATGGCAGTTTCATAGCTCGGTCTATTGTCAGTAATTTGATTTAAGACAATGGAGTTTATCTCAAACATCGTACCTTTGACAGCGTTTTCCGCAAACCATTATTTTGCAACAAAAACCGAAGAACATGACGTCACTCTGACGTCATCCCCGGTTGACCTATCATAACCTCATATTTTTCCTATGGCCAACATGTGTATAATTGATGTGAGAGAAGGTACTGCAAGTTTGGTGACGATAAAGGTGTTCGTTTAGGAGTTATTGCACAATAACGGGATGGGGCAAAAAATAGCCGCCGCCCCCCCCCCCCCCCCCCCAGTAAGTCGCGGGTTACCCGCGACTTACTGGGGGCTATTTTTTGTCCCCCTCCCGTTATTTTGCAATAACTCCTAAACGAATACCGGTATCATCACCAAACTTGCAGTACCTTCTCTCACATCAATTCTACACATGTTAACAAAAGGAAAAATATGAGGCTACGATAGGTCAACCGGGAATGACGTCAGAGTGACGTCATGTTCTTCGGTTTTTGTTGCAAAATAATGGTTTGCGGAAAACGTTGTCAAAGGTACGATGTTTAAGATAAACTCAATTGTCTTACATCAAATTACTGACAATAGACCGGGCTATCAAACTGCTATCTCGGATTTTTGAGTTGTTTTGAAATTCAAAATTTTGAGAAGTCCAAAAGCATTTTAGTTAAACAAAATGTTCAAGAAAAAATAAGAATAATCCAAAAACCGTAATATATGTGATTGAAACGTGTGCGGTGAATATCTGTACCAAATTTGAATTTGATATCTTCAAAAATGTCTGAGTTATGACCTTTATATGACAAAAATCGACCACCTCTCACAGCATTACTATGCATAAAAAACGCTTTTCCATTTTTGCTTTTTACTTCTATTCATATGGAACAAACAATGTTCTAAGGTCATTTTTCGCGTTCTAGACGAAACAAACCCATAAACATGTGTTACAACGCCTAATGACCGTAATATTTGCAGTTTGACCTCGTGACCTCGGATGACCTTGACCTGACCCAAGGTCATAAACAGCTTAGAAATGTACTTAGAAGTGTCAGGCACACGAATCATACCGATTTATCGACAGCTTATGCGTTTAATATCGCAATTTTGTGCGACAATTCCATCCATTGAGACCTTTTGACACGGTCAAACATTTTGTACTTGACCTGACCTGTGACGTCATCGGTGACCCCGAGATCAACAATAGTATGTTTCCCTCGATAAATTCCCCAGGGCTATCGAATGCCGTTTTAATTTTTACATTCGGTCCAGTAGTTCCGGAGATCCGAGGGGGGGGGGGGGCAAAAAATAGCCCCCCCCCCTCCCCCAGTATCTCGCGTTATGAAATATACCCCAGTAACTCGCGGGTTAACGGAAGACCTCGCTCCGCTCGGTAATCAAAGATTCAAACTCGTTCTCACTCCTCAAACTGGCTGGGTCTTGACCTAGGAAATGTATCCATTCAAAAGCTTCGAACTAAATTTATCAAATTAAATATGCTTGCCATTTCGTTCAAGTTCTGCCAAAATGCGTTCAAAGTTTACAATCCGAGGTAGTTTTCGGATAACTACTTCATCCATTACTCCAAGTACATGAGCTACTTCATCCGCATCCGTTTCGGCCAGCCGTCCACTCACGACTACCCCGCACAACGAGCCGGCGGCATTCACCAGTTCCGGGGCGATCCGTCCTGGTACAGTTACGGGCAGCCCGGGTCGGCCAGCATGCAGAACAGTGAGATGCGCTGAGCTTATGAAGAAGATAGAAGAAAAAAAACACGCCAGTGACTTTGTATCGCACCACCGACCTCCTAAATATCTAGCAAACCCCTGCCCCTGACCCCCATGACCACCGAGCTAGTGTCTCCCGAACGGCATATTAAGCATAATTCGAATTGCAGTCTATTGTGATCATGGATCGACGCAAAATTTGCCTACGATAGTGCGACCCTATACATTCCCACTAACATGCCAAATTTCGCGGTTTTTACTGCAAGGTGCGCTGAGTTATTAAGCAATCGAATGGCGATTTCGAATGGCCGGCGATTCGTTTGCTAGCACCAGCTGCAAGCTGATTGGCTGATGGTATAGCCTCTGCCCGGGCTAGAACCAGTACAACATTATTTCGCCAGCACCGCATTCCTTCGCCAAAAACTCAAATATATTCGGCTGGAGTCTTTTCAGTCAAGAAAACTTGCAGATAGGGGTTTCCCAGCACGGCCTACAAAACTGCTATCTCAGTTTAAAACTAATGTTGAAGGTGAACTATTTCCTTTAAGTAATTTCGACACAGGACTAGTGGGCCCGGTTTCATGTCCGCTGTTCCGGGCCACGGTCGGGACATGAACGCGGTCGCCGGAGGCAGGTGCACTCTCTGGCACGTAGTATCTGATGACGACGCCTCGTTAATATCCGCTCAGCCGCCCGGGTGGCGCGGCGGCCCCTTGTCAGAGACTGTACTTAGCGTCAGTCGGAGCCAGCACGCCAGCTGTTGTACGATTTATCGTGAAATGCAAAGAGAAACTTACTTCTTTCTCCACATATATCCATCAGTTGTCCAAACGAAAATCCTATTCGTAGTTTTGAGCTCAAGATGCACCGTATGGTTGATTTTCAAGATAACTTTCAAGGTGACCTATTCCCTTTAAGCCCCGCTCTTTTGGCCGCGGGAGCCGCGGCGGCCGCAGACCTCTCCTCGGATTATCTCTCAATGTTGACATGTCCGGTCTGCTGTATTGGTATTTGAGGAGTGGCATCACAACTACCTGATGGAAGCCTCGAAGGCTATGACCTTGACGGGATCTAACACCAGTTAATTTTGTTTAATAAATTTAGTCCGAACCTTTTGAATGGCTGTATTTTCGAGGTCAGGCCCCGCGCTAAGCATAGCTTGTTGCGCGGGGTACTGTCCTCTACCATCCGATCGCGCAATTCATGGTATACCAGGAACGGCAATGGCCGTCATAATTTAGAAACGAAAGCGTTATCGTGTCCGACATACCTGGACACGGTCTGCCCCGCTCACTGACGTCACCTGACCTTGAGTGCGATTTTATTGAATTTGAAATTAATATTTAAGTTTTAATTTAATTTTGCTAAAGCCATCTTGTCCAGCAAAAGGTTGCCACAGCGAGTACCAGGCAGTACCAGTTATCACCATAGGCTCGCTCCTTCGGAACGTCCGCGGCATTTCCTCATTTGCTCATTTGCTCGTCAGTTCCGCGATAGCTTTTGTGAAATGTCTGTGAAAGTGAGGAACTGGTTGTCTGCATCAAAGGGTTGCTAAATGTTGCGCTGACCCATGTCGGTCGGATAAGTCGTCTTGAACATCAGTGGATTAACCTTCGCCCGTGCAGCGTCCGATCATTGCGTGACCGTGTGTGTGTGTGTGTGTGTGTGGGGGGGGGGGGGGGGGGGGGGTACGACCCCCTAGCGTTTCGCCCCTAATTGTGCTAGAGCTTCGAAACGAGCGTGTTGCTTGTCACGAGAGGAAGCCATTGATACCCGATTGTAAGGTCCTAGGCCATTAGGTGACCTATGAGATCATGTCAATGACCCAAAAGTCAACCAAATTGTAAATGCGTATACATTTAATTTAATCGAGCTGGAATCGCGAATGAGCATATAATTATGCTAAATGAGTGCCAAATTTGAAATCAGCGTCACAAAATGTCCTGGAAACTGCCAAATTATAAAAAGGTCATGTCAGGTCATTTGAGATCAGTGACCTCGGTTGACCTGGGGGAGGGGGAGGGGGGGGGGGCGCAGACCCCAGTGGAACATATAATTATGTAAAATGGATCCCATATTTGAAATCAGCGTCACAAAATGTCCTAGAAACTGCCAGAAACCAAAAAAAGTAATATGAGGTCATCGGAGGTCAGTGACCTCAGTTGACCTCTGAAAAGGTCAATCGAGGTCACAATCTCAATGGAAACCACAACTGTCACCTGGAAACACCTGTGCATATGCTCCTGAACAACAAACACTCTGAAACTGCACAAGTTTCAAGGATCAATACTACGGGACGCCAGTTGCACCTGACATGAACTTGAAAAACAGGTCATAGGTCACGGGTCATGTGACCTACAAGTTCAAAATGTTCAGAATATGTGCCAAATTGTTCAAAGGTAGAGTACTGAAAGTTTCATTCCAATGGGTTGATATTTACGCGAGTTATTCTCGAACAACCGAGGGGTTGGCATCCCCTGCTGCACTGGCGAGGGTTAAAGGAAATAGTTCACCTTTAACATGGGTTTTGAACTGAAATAGCAGTTTTGTAGCCCGTGTTGAGAAATCCTTATCTGGAACTTTTCTTGGCTGAAAAGACTCCAAAAGCCGAAGATATTTGACTTTTTGGCGAAGGAATACGGCGCATATATGATGTACCGTACCGTCTGAAAGTGCCAGCACTGCCATGGAGCATGCGCAGACCAGTAACGCACACCATAAAATCAATAATTTACAACCTTCTGTCCTGAATTGGCGCGATGTAGGACCATTTTTAAAAAGAAAAAAAGAAACTGTGTTAAAAAATATAATAAAATCGTGTTCTGAAGAAAAAAATCCGAAAGTGAACTATTTCCTTTAAGGCGGGGATCGGTAAAAATGGCGCCGTCACAGGAGTGCCGTGGAGAGAGAGAGAGAGAGAGAGAGAGAGAGAGAGAGAGAGAGAGAGAGAGAGAGAGAGAGAGAGAGAGAGAGAGAGAGAGAGAGAGAGAGAGAGAGAGAGAGAGAGAGAGAGAGAGAGAGAGAGAGAGAGAGAGAGAGAGAGAGAGAGAGAGAGAGAGAGAGAGAGAGAGAGAGAGAGAGAGAGAGAGAGAGAGAGAGAGAGAGAGAGAGAGAGAGAGAGAGAGAGAGAGAGAGAGAGAGAGAGAGAGAGAGAGAGAGAGAGGAGAGAGAGAGAGAGATGAGAGAGAGAGAGAGAGAGAGAGAGAGAGAGAGAGAGAGAGAGAGAGAGAGAGAGAGAGAGAGAGAGAGAGAGAGAGATCCAGTCGAACTCGTTCGGCGGCCGTTCGGGAGGTACCACGCCGGGTTTCCGGATCTACAGCCGGTGTGCTGTGGGAACGGAAAGGCTGCATCGGATGCTTATCGGCTCAGCAAATCTTGCTTATGAGGATGTTATCACTTTCAGATCGGTGTTTCGGGGCCGTTGGGTGTCCAATGCCGCTGTTACTTCCTAACCAGCTTGTTTTCGTTGTCATTTATATGAATCAATCGGCATTCAATCGTTTATTTCTCCTTGTATTAAAAAAGTTTATAACAGCAACATCTATTATTATTAGGTCGAAGTCACAATCTCAATGGAAACCACAACTGTCACCTGGAAACACCTGTGCATATGAATACAAACAACGATAAGATATCACAAACTTTATCGTGGGAATTCAGTAAT
>JAXIVJ010004963.1:0-77976 GCA_036785665.1 Chirona hameri
CCACAGGACCCTCTAAAGGCCAGCAGAGGGCCCTCTACAGATCGACAGCGGCTTTTAAAGACCGGCAGATGGCCATCTGCAGATCGGCAGGGCCCTCTAAAGGCCGGCAGAGGGCCCTCTACACTCACTCTACAGATCGGCAGGGCCCTCTAAAGGTCAGCAGAGGACCCTCTACAGATTGGCTGGGACACTGCAGATCGACAGGGCTTCTAAAGACTGGAAGAGGGCCCTCTACAGGTCGGCAGGACCCTCTAAATGTCTGAAGAGGTCCTCTGCAGATTGGCAGGGTGATCTACAGATCGGCAGGGTTCTCTAAAGGCCGGAAGGGCTCTCTAAAGACCGGCAGGGCCATCTAAAGGCCGGCAGAGGGCCCTCTATAGATTGGCGGGAGCGCTCTGCAGATCGACAGGGCCCCTAAACGCTGGAAGAGAGCCATTTGCAGGTCGGCAGGGCCCTTTACATGCTGGAAGGGCCCTCTGAAGGCCGGCAGATGGCCCTCAACAGATCGGCGGGGCCCTATAAAGGCCAACAGAGGGCCCTGTACAGGTTAGCTGAGACACTGCAGATCGGCAGGGCCCCTACAGTCTGGAAGAGGGCCCTCTACAGGTCGGCAGGCCCCTCTAAATGCCGACAGAGGCACTACAGATTGGCTGGGACCCTCTACAGATCGACAGGGCCCTTTACAACCGGAATGGGCCCTCTAAATGCCGATAGTGGGCCCTCTGCATATCGACAGGGCCCTTTAAAAGCTGGTAGAGGGCCCTATCCACACTGGCTGGGCCCCTTTCTACGTATTTACATATACATGCCTTTAACAGACTAAGCAAGTGCTGTTATTTATTCGTGTTACGATTTTTTTCGGTTCATGGGCGTTCTTTTATGCGACGTAAGGCGTTTGCGGGCGCCTGACGCGCTCCAAAACACTGGGGCCTTCGGCTTCAGGGGGCCCTGGCTCGGTCGCCAGAGGGGCCCGCCAGGCCTCCGGAGGGGGGGGGGGCATGGCCCCTTGCCCCCCCCCCCCCCCCCCTCTTGCCTACACTCTTGGCTGTAGGTAGCGCGATGGGGCGGTTGTGGTGTAGTGGGTAATGTGTTCGGCCGGTGACCGAGAGCTCCTCGGTTCGAACCTCACCCGTTCCCGTAAGCGCAGAAAAAATGCGTGCCACTCGTTAACTGTATGCATTAATTCAGAGTGGAGTGAAGTGCAGCACTAATGATCAGAAACAATCGATGTGGATTGTGGATCACTTCCCTTACCAGTCTTGTTTCCGTAACGAATGGGATTTTTTTTTCTCGCAGAAAGTTGAGGCTTAGCGTTTCGACATGATACCAGTGAATTGCTGTGTCTTCCATGACGCCAAAGCCAGTAGCACCAACATTGCACTGTATTACAATCGTTACGCGTTCACTATGCTTCGTCGGCTAAAGCTGACGCTTGAGGCACTCAGCTGTAAGGCACATGAAGATGCCTGCAAACGTATGTCTACTCACATCACGGCAGAGAACAGGAGTAACAGAAACGTCACGGCAGGGAACAGTAGAACATAATTTACACACTACAACACGCATCACTAAACTGCACATAATGAGCGGATGTAGAGTTCACCCCGATAAATGACACCAGACATACTGTCACCACTCACCGTATCACGTTAGTTACCAAATACTGACCGGTTTCTAGATACACCATTTCTGACTTCAAGAAAATAGTTCACCTTGGAAAAATGTTACCCAACACGATTGGATTATATTTTTAATACAATTTATTTTTATATTGCCAAAAATGGGCTTATATCGCGCCGATTCAGGACAGAAGGCCGTACATTTTTATTGTTTATCAAAACTATATGCATACTCTCTGAGTCAGAGTCCTGACGTCACGCGAATGTACAAAATGGTTCAGCCAATCAGATTCGAAAGTAGTCGCGTAAAGATAGACTCGCATTGGAGATGTGCCAACCGGCGGCTGGCGATTCGCTGCTAGCACCAGCTGCAAGCTGATTGGCTGATGGTATAGCCTCTGCCTGGGCTAGAACCAGTACAACATTCTTTCGCCAGCACCGCATTCCTTCGCCAAAAACTCAAATATATTCGGCTGGGGAGTCTTTTCAGTCAAGACAACTTGCAGATAGGGGTTTCCCAACACGGGCTACACAACTGCTATCTCAGTTTAAAACTAATGTTGAAGGTGAACTATTTCCTTTAAACTTGACAACATGAAAACAGTCCAAAAATCCCTCAGGTCTGCTTTTCGACCACAATTCGTTATTCCCAGCTCAGAAGATGCTTCACATATTCAGTCAAACGTGATCAAATACCACAAAACTGAAGTTCGAAAAAGACTTTGGAACCTGTCAGCAGCACCTACCAGCAAGGGCGTAGCCAGGATTTCGCCCGGGAGGGCCCAATTCGACTCAAGGGAGCCCCCTGTGCGATCAGGGGCCCTCTACCTGTGCCATCCTGTTGGGTGCCAGGATTTTGCCCTATATTGTATGCAGCAGCGAATATTTTTTTTCTTCATTTTATTTTAGTATTGTTTACTCTCAGGCCTGGAAAACAGTAATTGTATGTATACTCTCAATTTCAGAACAGCAAGGAGCCCTCCGACCTGACAAGATCCTTCTGAGACCGATACGGGGCTCACTCCAGCGTGCAGCCGGCAGAGCTCCATCAGGTCGGGAAATATCCTCTCAGACAGCTGGCATCACCTGCAGACCGAACCATCGCCCTCCAGCCCTGGAAAACACCTGCTCAGACCAATCATGGGTCCACTCACACCGACCGAGGGCTCCTGATGCCGAATGAAGGCTCCTCAAGCCGACCGAGGGCTCCTCAGGCCGACTGAGGCCCCTTCAGGTCGACCGAGGCCCCTGCACTGCTGGTCCCATGCTCCTGTTCTATAGGAGGGGAGGCGGCCAGCTCAGCTGCACTGCTGGTCCCATGCTCCTGTTCTATAGGAGGGGAGGCGGCCAGTTCAGCTGCACTGCTGGTCCCATGCTCCTGTTCTATAGGAGGGGAGGCGGCCAGCTCAGCTGCACTGCTGGTCCCATGCTCCTGTTCTATAGGAGGGGAGGCGGCCAGCTCAGCTGCACTGCTGGTCCCATGCTCCTGTTCTATAGGAGGGGAGGCGGCCAGTTCAGCTGCACTGCTGGTCCCATGCTCCTGTTCTATAGGAGGGGAGGCGGCCAGTTCAGCTGCACTGCTGGTCCCATGCTCCTGTTCTATAGGAGGGGAGGCGGCCAGCTCATCTGCACTGCTGGTCCCATGCTCCTGTTCTATAGGAGGGGAGGCGGCCAGCTCAGCTGCACTGCTGGTCCCATGCTCCTGTTCTATAGGAGGGGAGGCGGCCAGCTCAGCTGCACTGCTGGTCCCATGCTCCTGTTCTATAGGAGGGGAGGCGGCCAGCTCAGCTGCACTGCTGGCTCCATGCTCCTGTTCTATAGGAGGGGAGGCGGCCAGCTCAGCTGCACTGCTGGTCCCATGCTCCTGTTCTATAGGAGGGGAGGCGGCCAGCTCAGCTGCACTGCTGGCTCCATGCTCCTGTTCTATAGGAGGGGAGGCGGCCAGTTCAGCTGCACTGCTGGTCCCATGCTCCTGTTCTATAGGAGGGGAGGCGGCCAGCTCAGCTGCACTGCTGGCTCCATGCTCCTGTTCTATAGGAGGGGAGGCGGCCAGCTCAGCTGCACTGCTGGCTCCATGCTCCTGTTCTATAGGAGGGGAGGCGGCCAGCTCAGCTGCACTGCTGGTCCCATGCTCCTGTTCTATAGGAGGGGAGGCGGCCAGCTCAGCTGCACTGCTGGCTCCATGCTCCTGTTCTATAGGAGGGGAGGCGGCCAGCTCAGCTGCACTGCTGGTCCCATGCTCCTGTTCTATAGGAGGGGAGGCGGCCAGCTCAGCTGCACTGCTGGTCCCATGCTCCTGTTCTATAGGAGGGGAGGCGGCCAGCTCAGCTGCACTGCTGGTCCCATGCTCCTGTTCTATAGGAGGGGAGGCGGCCAGTTCAGCTGCACTGCTGGCTCCATGCTCCTGTTCTATAGGAGGGGAGGCGGCCAGTTCAGCTGCACTGCTGGTCCCATGCTCCTGTTCTATAGGAGGGGAGGCGGCCAGCTCAGCTGCACTGCTGGTCCCATGCTCCTGTTCTATAGGAGGGGAGGCGGCCAGCTCAGCTGCACTGCTGGTCCCATGCTCCTGTTCTATAGGAGGGGAGGCGGCCAGCTCAGCTGTACTGCTGGTCCCATGTTCCTGTTCTATAGGAGGGGAGGCGGCCAGCTCAGCTGCACTGCTGGTCCCATGCTCCTGTTCTATAGGAGGGGAGGCGGCCAGCTCAGCTGCACTGCTGGCTCCATGCTCCTGTTCTATAGGAGGGGAGGCGGCCAGTTCAGCTGCACTGCTGGTCCCATGCTCCTGTTCTATAGGAGGGGAGGCGGCCAGCTCAGCTGCACTGCTGGTCCCATGCTCCTGTTCTATAGGAGGGGAGGCGGCCAGCTCAGCTGCACTGCTGGTCCCATGCTCCTGTTCTATAGGAGGGGAGGCGGCCAGCTCAGCTGCACTGCTGGTCCCATGCTCCTGTTCTATAGGAGGGGAGGCGGCCAGCTCAGCTGCACTGCTGGTCCCATGCTCCTGTTCTATAGGAGGGGAGGCGGCCAGCTCAGCTGCACTGCTGGCTCCATGCTCCTGTTCTATAGGAGGGGAGGCGGCCAGTTCAGCTGCACTGCTGGTCCCATGCTCCTGTTCTCACCAGTATATCAGACTGAATGGCCCACACACCGGGAGCAGAAGCTGCGCTAAACCGTCCCTCGCTACCACCTTCTCCTTGCAGAAATGCCAACATCCTGCTGGGAGCAATACCCTGCATCAGAATATTGGTAGGTATACGTTGCATGCGACATTGAAACACACACGTGAACGTTAAGGCCAAAGAGACCGATATTAACCCGCGAGTCACTGGGGGGGGGGGGGGGTAGCCCCCCCTTATGAATATTATCAATATCTCAATAACTTAAGCAGACATCGACGCCAAACTTTCAGTACCTTTCCGAGCATCATTTTACACCTTTTGAGAGAAAAAATGAAACAATTTCGTCAGACATTTTTAGAGATATAGTGAATTTAGTGACGTCACTAAACACGATTTTGACACCAAAATCGGCTAAACTTTGCCAGGCCGTACAAATGCCGCATTTGAAGCAAAATGCAATCGAAAAACGCTAAAAGGTAGACAACTGCAAGGGACAAACCAGCTATCTCGAAATTGCAAATTTTTGTTTTTTGACCACAAAAGTTTCACAAAAAACTTTTTGGAAAAAATGCTCACAAAATCACATTTTTCCAAGATATTGAAAAAAACGGAATCTATGTCAGATAACGCCATATGGGCAACTACCATACCAAATTTAAAAATTATATCATCTTTTTTGACTGTCATGGCATTTACAGTATGGGTAAATCATGACGTTATATTTTGAAATTGCGTTTTTTGCTTTTTTGACCGAATACAGACAAATCAATGTCAGCACTGTTTGTTTGAGATAAAACTGATATAGAAACATGCTTTTTTAATTTCGATTTATCAATTTCAAATTTTGACCTTCAGTGACCTGAACTTGACCTGAACTTGACACTAACTTCACGTAAATGAAGTCAGGTGGTAAAATGACTACCACTATCCAATTATACGCGTAAAAGCATCCATGAAACATGTGCTGCATGACTTTCGTAGATATTTTGTGTGTAGTGACTTTTTGTGACCTGACCTTGACCTTGATCTTTTCCAACAATCTCACTTTAGCTCATGTGGGATATGTATCATACCCTTGACAACACTTTGGGTGATTTTAGGTGCAATTGAAGGCCATGGATGGCAAGTATTGTCCATAAACTCAAATACCTCGATTTTGACGTTTGACTTGACCGTGACCTGACATGTGACCTTAATTTGAAATTTTTAAGTTTGCGTTAGGTTTATCTCATTGAGCGCTTTCGAATGCCGCCTTGCGCGTCCCACTGCGATCATTGGTTCTGAAGATACCAGGGGGGCTACCCCCCCCCCCCCCCCCAGTGAGTCGTGTTACAGAATATACCCCAGTGACTGCCGGGTTAATAATGCCGCATGACCATGCGGACATATACACGTACGCCCGTGACCGGAATGTTCAGTATGCGTCGTATTGGCCGCATACGCCTCTCAGACGCCTACTCGACGGACCCGGCTATATCGGGCTCTATTTGGCCTCCCACCTCCCGGTATATATTTCCCACCGATACAGGTACTCGACGGACCCGGCTATATCGGGCTCCATTTGGCCCTCACCTCCCGGTATATATTTCCCACCGATACAGGTACTCGACGGACCCGGCTATATCGGGCTCTATTTGGCCTCCCACCTCCCGGTATAGATTTCCCACCGATACAGGTACTCGACGGACCCGGCCATATCGGGCTCTATTTGGCCTCCCACCTCCCGGTATAGATTTCCCACCGATACAGGTACTCGACGGACCCGGCTATATCGGGCTCTATTTGGCCTCCCGGTATAGATTTCCCACCGATACAGGTACTCGACGGACCCGGCTATATCGGGCTCTATTTGGCCTCCCACCTCCCGGTATAGATTTCCCACCGATACAGGTGCGTCCATGCCATGAACAAGTAGACATGAACTACAACATGATGATGACGATGGTGATGATAATGGCGAGCAGTTATCAGCGCTAATCAAATGTCTAACATATCCGATCATACCTAGCTGGTCCATATTATGCGTGTGACCTGTCGGCTTGAGCCGTATACTGTATAGTAGTATAGCTGCTGACTGGTTGGCTGTTCTGGTGACTGGTGGTATGGCTGCTGACTGACGGTCCGGCTGTTCAGTATAGCTGCTGTGACAGGTTCGAAAGTCTGCAGTATAGCCGGGCCCAGATCAGCCTGCTCGGCATCAGCCGGACCCAGATCAGCCAGCTCGGCATCAGCCGGACCCAGATCAGCCAGCTCGGCATCAGCCGGACCCAGATCAGCCAGCTCGGCATCAGCCGGACCCAGATCCTGACTGATCGGCATCAGCCGGACCCAGATCAGCCAGCTCGGCATCAGCCGGACCCAGATCCTGACTGCTCGGCATCAGCCGGACCCAGATCAGCCAGCTCGGCATCAGCCGGACCCAGATCAACCAGCTCGGCATCAGCCGGACCCAGATCAGCCAGCTCGGCATCAGCCGGACCCAGATCCTGACTGCTCGGCATCAGCCGGACCCAGATCAGCCAGCTCGGCATCAGCCGGACCCAGATCAACCAGCTCGGCATCAGCCGGACCCAGATCAGCCAGCTCGGCATCAGCCGGACCCAGATCAGCCGGCTCGGCATCAGCCGGACCCAGATCAGCCAGCTCGGCATCAGCCGGACCCAGATCAGCCAGCTCGGCATCAGCCGGACCCAGATCCTGACTGCTCGGCATCAGCCGGACCCAGATCCTGACTGCCGTATAGCTATGTCGCGCTGTTTCATAGTTCATCCGACCCGCTCCAGGCATCCGCTCTGAAAAGTGAAACATACACAATAATAGAGCGAGTATAGTGCATTGGAGCCCAGAGGACACTGACTGGTCAGCGGTCCGTACGGCGTGCCTCGCCAGATCGCAAGCAGGTCGCAA
Organism: Chirona hameri; assembly: GCA_036785665.1. Taxonomy (NCBI): domain Eukaryota; kingdom Metazoa; phylum Arthropoda; class Thecostraca; order Balanomorpha; family Balanidae; genus Chirona; species Chirona hameri. Next base: position 7,643 of record JAXIVJ010004963.1, read on the forward strand.
TCTGAGAATGCCACTCACTGGTTAGTGCTACCGATAGGTACCTATAGGTAGCATACATATATGCTTTCGATTCTTTCGGTAAAGAAATGTCTGGTGCCGCGAATTTTGAGAAAACTATATGAGGGAAAGTTGTATCCATGCCATCAAGATACCTAACAAATAAATGACTTTTAATTTGGTTCAAAATCCCATTTCTGGAAACAAATATTGCCACTCTAGATTACTCATGTTTGGCATGTTCAGTTGCCCTGTCCGTGAAGTTCGTCCTCGCAGCCAAATATTGCCACTCTAGATTACTTATGTTTGACATGTTCAGTTGCCCTGTCCGTGAAGTTCGTCCTCGCAGCCCGTACGTTAGTTATAATTATCTTATGTTATATTTCAGTTCTCCTGGTGTCCGTGAAGTTCCTCGTGGTCTGTACTACGCTATGCAGAGACTCTCATGTGACAACTGCCGAGCTTTTGGGGTTTAACGATAATTCGCTGGTATACGTGGACAGTGGACACCGTGCAAAGCTGCGATAACTGAGAGGAAGTGGCGAGTCAAGTCTCATCTCTCATTCTGCGGATGCCCCGGCCCGGATCGTGGAATATTCAGCACGAATCACAGTCGTACAACGAGGAAATGCCTGCGCGCTCCTTTGAGCTCCCATGTAAGCCACCGATAATTGCTTCCTCTGCCGGCCTGTCTGTGAAGTTTGCTCCCTCTGCCGGCTTGTCTGTGAAGCTTCCTCTGCCGGCCTGTCTGTGAAGTTCGCTCTCTCTGCCGGCCTGTCTGTGAAGTTTGCTCCCTCTGCCGGCCTGTCTGTGAAGCTCCCTATGCCGGCCTGTCTGTGAAGTTCGCTCTCTCTGCCGGCCTGTCTGTGAAGTTTGCTCCCTCTGCCGGCCTGTCTGTGAAGTTTGCTCCCTCTGCCGGCCTGTCTGTGAAGTTTGCTCTCTCTGCCGGCCTGTCTGTGAAGTTTGCTCCCTCTGCCGGCCTGTCTGTGAAGTTTGCTCTCTCTGCCGGCCTGTCTGTGAAGTTTGCTCTCTCTGCCGGCCTGTCTGTGAAGCTCCCTATGCCGGCCTGTCTGTGAAGTTCGCTCTCTCTGCCGGCCTGTCTGTGAAGTTTGCTCCCTCTGCCGGCCTGTCTGTGAAGTTCGCTCTCTCTGCCGGCCTGTCTGTGAAGTTTGCTCCCTCTGCCGGCCTGTCTGTGAAGTTTGCTCTCTCTGCCGGCCTGTCTGTGAAGCTCCCTCTGCCGGCCTGTCTGTGAAGTTTGCTCTCTCTGCCGGCCTGTCTGTGAAGTTCGCTCTCTCTGCCGGCCTGTCTGTGAAGTTTGCTCCCTCTGCCGGCCTGTCTGTGAAGTTCGCTCTCTCTGCCGGCCTGTCTGTGAAGTTTGCTCCCTCTGCCGGCCTGTCTGTGAAGTTTGCTCTCTCTGCCGGCCTGTCTGTGAAGCTCCCTCTGCCGGCCTGTCTGTGAAGTTTGCTCTCTCTGCCGGCCTGTCTGTGAAGCTCCCTCTGCCGGCCTGTCTGTGAAGTTTGCTCTCTCTGCCGGCCTGTCTGTGAAGTTTGCTCCCTCTGCCGGCCTGTCTGTGAAGTTCCCTCTGCCGGCCTGTCTGTGAAGTTTGCTCCCTCTGCCGGCCTGTCTGTGAAGTTCGCTCTCTCTGCCGGCCTGTCTGTGAAGCTCCCTCTGCCGGCCTGTCTGTGAAGTTTGCTCTCTCTGCCGGCCTGTCTGTGAAGTTCCCTCTGCCGGCCTGTCTGTGAAATTTGCTCTCTCTGCCGGCCTGTCAGTGAAGTTTGCTCTCTCTGCCGGCCTGTCTGTGAAGCTCTCTCTGCCGGCCTGTCTGTGAAGTTTGCTCTCTCTGCCGGCCTGTCTGTGAAGCTCCCTATGCCGGCCTGTCTGTGAAGTTCGCTCTCTCTGCCGGCCTGTCTGTGAAGTTTGCTCTCTCTGCCGGCCTGTCTGTGAAGCTCTCTCTGCCGGCCTGTCTGTGAAGCTCCCTATGCCGGCCTGTCTGTGAAGCTCCCTCTGCCGGCCTGTCTGTGAAGTTTGCTCTCTCTGCCGGCCTGTCTGTGAAGCTCCCTATGCCGGCCTGTCTGTGAAGTTCGCTCTCTCTGCCGGCCTGTCTGTGAAGTTTGCTCTCTCTGCCGGCCTGTCTGTGAAGCTCTCTCTGCCGGCCTGTCTGTGAAGTTTGCTCTCTCTGCCGGCCTGTCTGTGAAGTTTGCTCTCTCTGCCGGCCTGTCTGTGAAGTTTGCTCTCTCTGCCGGCCTGTCTGTGAAGTTTGCTCTCTCTGCCGGCCTGTCTGTGAAGTTTGCTCTCTCTGCCGGCCTGTCTGTGAAGCTCCCTATGCCGGCCTGTCTGTGAAGTTCGCTCTCTCTGCCGGCCTGTCTGTGAAGTTTGCTCTCTCTGCCGGCCTGTCTGTGAAGCTCTCTCTGCCGGCCTGTCTGTGAAGTTTGCTCTCTCTGCCGGCCTGTCTGTGAAGTTTGCTCTCTCTGCCGGCCTGTCTGTGAAGCTCCCTATGCCGGCCTGTCTGTGAAGCTCCCTCTGCCGGCCTGTCTGTGAAGTTTGCTCTCTCTGCCGGCCTGTCTGTGAAGCTCCCTCTGCCGGCCTGTCTGTGAAGTTTGCTCTCTCTGCCGGCCTGTCTGTGAAGTTTGCTCTGCCGGCCTGTCTGTGAAGTTTGCTCTCTCTGCCGGCCTGTCTGTGAAGTTTGCTCTCTCTGCCGGCCTGTCTGTGAAGTTTGCTCCCTCTGCCGGCCTGTCTGTGAAGTTTGCTCTCTCTGCCGGCCTGTCTGTGAAGTTTGCTCTCTCTGCCGGCCTGTCTGTGAAGTTTGCTCTCTCTGCCGGCCTGTCTGTGAAGCTCCCTATGCCGGCCTGTCTGTGAAGTTCGCTCTCTCTGCCGGCCTGTCTGTGAAGTTTGCTCTCTCTGCCGGCCTGTCTGTGAAGCTCTCTCTGCCGGCCTGTCTGTGAAGTTTGCTCTCTCTGCCGGCCTGTCTGTGAAGTTTGCTCTCTCTGCCGGCCTGTCTGTGAAGCTCCCTATGCCGGCCTGTCTGTGAAGCTCCCTCTGCCGGCCTGTCTGTGAAGTTTGCTCTCTCTGCCGGCCTGTCTGTGAAGCTCCCTCTGCCGGCCTGTCTGTGAAGTTTGCTCTCTCTGCCGGCCTGTCTGTGAAGTTTGCTCTGCCGGCCTGTCTGTGAAGTTTGCTCTCTCTGCCGGCCTGTCTGTGAAGTTTGCTCTCTCTGCCGGCCTGTCTGTGAAGTTTGCTCCCTCTGCCGGCCTGTCTGTGAAGCTCCCTCTGCCGGCCTGTCTGTGAAGTTTGCTCTCTCTGCCGGCCTGTCTGTGAAGTTTGCTCCCTCTGCCGGCCTGTCTGTGAAGCTCCCTCTGCCGGCCTGTCTGTGAAGTTCGCTCTCTCTGCCGGCCTGTCTGTGAAGTTTGCTCTCTCTGCCGGCCTGTCTGTGAAGTTTGCTCTCTCTGCCGGCCTGTCTGTGAAGCTCCCTATGCCGGCCTGTCTGTGAAGTTCGCTCTCTCTGCCGGCCTGTCTGTGAAGTTTGCTCCCTCTGCCGGCCTGTCTGTGAAGTTTGCTCTCTCTGCCGGCCTGTCTGTGAAGCTCCCTCTGCCGGCCTGTCTGTGAAGTTTGCTCTCTCTGCCGGCCTGTCTGTGAAATTTGCTCTCTCTGCCGGCCTGTCTGTGAAGTTTGCTCCCTCTGCCGGCCTGTCTGTGAAGCTCCCTCTGCCGGCCTGTCTGTGAAGTTTGCTCTCTCTGCCGGCCTGTCTGTGAAGTTTGCTCTCTCTGCCGGCCTGTCTGTGAAGTTTGCTCTCTCTGCCGGCCTGTCTGTGAAATTTGCTCTCTCTGCCGGCCTGTCTGTGAAGTTTGCTCCCTCTGCCGGCCTGTCTGTGAAGTTTGCTCTCTCTGCCGGCCTGTCTGTGAAGTTCGCTCTCTCTGCCGGCCTGTCTGTGAAGTTTGCTCTCTCTGCCGGCCTGTCTGTGAAGTTTGCTCTCTCTGCCGGCCTGTCTGTGAAGTTTGCTCTCTCTGCCGGCCTGTCTGTGAAGTTTGCTCTCTCTGCCGGCCTGTCAGTGAAGTTTGCTCCCTCTGCCGGCCTGCCTGTGAAGTTTGCTCTCTCTGCCGGCCTGTCTGTGAAATTTGCTCTCTCTGCCGGCCTGTCTGTGAAGTTTGCTCTCTCTGCCGGCCTGTCTGTGAAGTTTGCTCTCTCTGCCGGCCTGTCTGTGAAGTTTGCTTCCTCTGCCGGCCTGTCTGTGAAGTTCCCTCTGCCGGCCTGTCTGTGAAGTTTGCTCTCTCTGCCGGCCTGTCTGTGAAGTTTGCTCTCTCTGCCGGCCTGTCTGTGAAGTTTGCTCTCTCTGCCGGCCTGTCTGTGAAGTTTGCTCTCTCTGCCGGCCTGTCTGTGAAGTTTGCTTCCTCTGCCGGCCTGTCTGTGAAGTTCCCTCTGCCGGCCTGTCTGTGAAGTTTGCTCTCTCTGCCGGCCTGTCTGTGAAGTTTGCTCTCTCTGCCGGCCTGTCTGTGAAGTTTGCTCTCTCTGCCGGCCTGTCTGTGAAGCTCTCTCTGCCGGCCTGTCTGTGAAGTTTGCTCTCTCTGCCGGCCTGTCTGTGAAGTTTGCTCTGCCGGCCTGTCTGTGAAGTTTGCTCTCTCTGCCGGCCTGTCTGTGAAGTTTGCTCTCTCTGCCGGCCTGTCTGTGAAGCTCTCTCTGCCGGCCTGTCTGTGAAGTTTGCTCTCTCTGCCGGCCTGTCTGTGAAGTTTGCTCTGCCGGCCTGTCTGTGAAGTTTGCTCTCTCTGCCGGCCTGTCTGTGAAGTTTGCTCTCTCTGCCGGCCTGTCTGTGAAGCTCTCTCTGCCGGCCTGTCTGTGAAGTTTGCTCTCTCTGCCGGCCTGTCTGTGAAGTTTGCTCTCTCTGCCGGCCTGTCAGTGAAGTTTGCTCCCTCTGCCGGCCTGCCTGTGAAGTTTGCTCTCTCTGCCGGCCTGTCTGTGAAGTTTGCTCTCTCTGCCGGCCTGTCTGTGAAGTTTGCTCTCTCTGCCGGCCTGTCTGTGAAGCTCTCTCTGCCGGCCTGTCTGTGAAGTTTGCTCTCTCTGCCGGCCTGTCTGTGAAGTTTGCTCTGCCGGCCTGTCTGTGAAGCTCCCTCTGTTGGCCTGTCTGTGAAGCTCCCTCTGCCGGCCTGTCTGTGAAGTTTGCTCTCTCTGCCGGCCTGTCTGTGAAGTTTGCTCTGCCGGCCTGTCTGTGAAGCTCCCTCTGCCGGCCTGTCTGTGAAGCTCTCTCTACCGGCCTGTCTGTGAAGTTTGCTCTCTCTGCCGGCCTGTCTGTGAAGTTTGCTCTGCCGGCCTGTCTGTGAAGCTCCCTCTGCCGGCCTGTCTGTGAAGTTTGCTCTCTCTGCCGGCCTGTCTGTGAAGCTCCCTCTGCCGGCCTGTCTGTGAAGTTTGCTCTCTCTGCCGGCCTGTCTGTGAAGTTTTCTCTCTCTGCCGGCCTGTCTGTGAAGCTCCCTCTGCCGGCCTGTCTGTGAAGTTTGCTCTCTCTGCCGGCCTGTCTGTGAAGCTCCCTCTGCCGGCCTGTCTGTGAAGTTTGCTCTCTCTGCCGGCCTGTCTGTGAAGTTTGCTCTCTCTGCCGGCCTGTCTGTGAAGCTCCCTCTGCCGGCCTGTCTGTGAAGCTCCCTCTGCCGGCCTGTCTGTGAAGTTTGCTCCCTCTGCCGGCCTGTCTGTGAAGCTCCCTCTGCCGGCCTGTCTGTGAAGTTTGCTCTCTCTGCCGGCCTGTCTGTGAAGTTTGCTCTCTCTGCCGGCCTGTCTGTGAAGCTCTCTCTGCCGGCCTGTCTGTGAAGTTTGCTCTCTCTGCCGGCCTGTCTGTGAAGTTTGCTCTGCCGGCCTGTCTGTGAAGTTTGCTCTCTCTGCCGGCCTGTCTGTGAAGTTTGCTCTCTCTGCCGGCCTGTCTGTGAAGCTCTCTCTGCCGGCCTGTCTGTGAAGTTTGCTCTCTCTGCCGGCCTGTCTGTGAAGTTTGCTCTCTCTGCCGGCCTGTCAGTGAAGTTTGCTCCCTCTGCCGGCCTGCCTGTGAAGTTTGCTCTCTCTGCCGGCCTGTCTGTGAAGTTTGCTCTCTCTGCCGGCCTGTCTGTGAAGTTTGCTCTCTCTGCCGGCCTGTCTGTGAAGCTCTCTCTGCCGGCCTGTCTGTGAAGTTTGCTCTCTCTGCCGGCCTGTCTGTGAAGTTTGCTCTGCCGGCCTGTCTGTGAAGCTCCCTCTGCTGGCCTGTCTGTGAAGCTCCCTCTGCCGGCCTGTCTGTGAAGTTTGCTCTCTCTGCCGGCCTGTCTGTGAAGTTTGCTCTGCCGGCCTGTCTGTGAAGCTCCCTCTGCCGGCCTGTCTGTGAAGCTCTCTCTACCGGCCTGTCTGTGAAGTTTGCTCTCTCTGCCGGCCTGTCTGTGAAGTTTGCTCTGCCGGCCTGTCTGTGAAGCTCCCTCTGCCGGCCTGTCTGTGAAGTTTGCTCTCTCTGCCGGCCTGTCTGTGAAGCTCCCTCTGCCGGCCTGTCTGTGAAGTTTGCTCTCTCTGCCGGCCTGTCTGTGAAGTTTTCTCTCTCTGCCGGCCTGTCTGTGAAGCTCCCTCTGCCGGCCTGTCTGTGAAGTTTGCTCTCTCTGCCGGCCTGTCTGTGAAGCTCCCTCTGCCGGCCTGTCTGTGAAGTTTGCTCTCTCTGCCGGCCTGTCTGTGAAGTTTGCTCTCTCTGCCGGCCTGTCTGTGAAGCTCCCTCTGCCGGCCTGTCTGTGAAGCTCCCTCTGCCGGCCTGTCTGTGAAGTTTGCTCCCTCTGCCGGCCTGTCTGTGAAGCTCCCTCTGCCGGCCTGTCTGTGAAGTTTGCTCTCTCTGCCGGCCTGTCTGTGAAGCTCCCTCTGCCGGCCTGTCTGTGAAGTTTGCTCTATCTGCCGGCCTGTCTGTGAAGCTCCCTCTGCCGGCCTGTCTGTGAAGCTCCCTCTGCCGGCCTGTCTGTGAAGTTTGCTCCCTCTGCCGGCCTGTCTGTGAAGCTCCCTCTGCCGGCCTGTCTGTGAAGCTCCTTCTGCCGGCCTGTCTGTGAAGTTTGCTCTCTCTGCCGGCCTGTCTGTGAAGTTTGCTCTCTCTGCCGGCCTGTCTGTGAAGCTCCCTCTGCCGGCCTGTCTGTGAAGCTCCCTCTGCCGGCCTGTCTGTGAAGTTTGCTCTCTCTCTGCCGGCCTGTCTGTGAAGTTTGCTCCCTCTGCCGGCCTGTCTGTGAAGCTCCCTCTGCCGGCCTGTCTGTGAAGCTCCCTCTGCCGGCCTGTCTGTGAAGTTTGCTCCCTCTGCCGGCCTGTCTGCGAAGCTCTCTCTGCCGGCCTGTCTGTGAAGCTCCCTCTGCCGGCCTGTCTATGAAGTTTGCTCTCTCTGCCGGCCTGTCTGTGAAGTTTGCTCCCTCTGCCGGCCTGTCTGTGAAGCTCCCTCTGTCGGCCTGTCTGTGAAGCTCCCTCTGCCGGCCTGTCTGTGAAGTTTGCTCCCTCTGCCGGCCTGTCTGTGAAGCTCCCTCTGCCGGCCAGTCTGTGAAGTTTGCTCCCTCTGCCGGCCTGTCTGTGAAGCTCCCTCTGCCGGCCTGTCTGTGAAGCTCCCTCTGCCGGCCTGTCTGTGAAGTTTGCTCCCTCTGCCGGCCTGTCTGTGAAGCTCCCTCTGCTGGCCTGTCTGTGAAGCTCCCTCTGCCGGCCTGTCTGTGAAGTTTGCTCCCTCTGCCGGCCTGTCTGTGAAGCTCCCTCTGCCGGCCTGTCTGTGAAGCTCCCTCTGCCGGCCTATCTGTGAAGTTTGCTCCCTCTGCCGGCCTGTCTGTGAAGTTTGCTCCCTCTGCCGGCCTGTCTGTGAAGCTCCCTCTGCCGGCCTGTCTGTGAAGTTTGTTCCCTCTGCCGGCCTGTCTGTGAAGCTCCCTCTGCCGGCCTGTCTGTGAAGCTCCCTCTGCCGGCCTGTCTGTGAAGTTTGCTTCCTCTACCGGCCTGTCTGTGAAGTTTGCTCTCTCTGCCGGCCTGTCTGTGAAGTTTGCTCTCTCTGCCGGCCTGTCTGTGAAGCTCCCTCTGCCGGCCTGTCTGTGAAGTTTGCTCTCTCTGCCGGCCTGTCTGTGAAGTTTGCTCTCTCTGCCGGCCTGTCTGTGAAGCTCCCTCTGCCGGCCTGTCTGTGAAGTTTGCTCTCTCTGCCGGCCTGTCTGTGAAGCTCCCTCTGCCGGCCTGTCTGTGAAGCTCCCTCTGCCGGCCTGTCTGTGAAGCTCCCTCTGCCGGCCTGTCTGTGAAGCTCCCTCTGCCGGCCTGTCTGTGAAGTTTGCTCTGCCGGCCTGTCTGTGAATCTCCCTCTGCCGGCCTGTCTGTGAAGTTTGCTCTGCCGGCCTGTCTGTGAATCTCCCTCTGCCGGCCTGTCTGTGAAGCTCCCTCTGCCGGCCTGTCTGTGAAGTTTGCTCTCTCTGCCGGCCTGTCTGTGAAGTTTGCTCTGCCGGCCTGTCTGTGAAGTTTGCTCTCTCTGCCGGCCTGTCTGTGAAGTTTGCTCTCTCTGCCGGCCTGTCTGTGAAGCTCTCTCTGCCGGCCTGTCTGTGAAGTTTGCTCTCTCTGCCGGCCTGTCTGTGAAGTTTGCTCTCTCTGCCGGCCTGTCTGTGAAGCTCTCTCTGCCGGCCTGTCTGTGAAGTTTGCTCTCTCTGCCGGCCTGTCTGTGAAGTTTGCTCTGCCGGCCTGTCTGTGAAGTTTGCTCTCTCTGCCGGCCTGTCTGTGAAGTTTGCTCTCTCTGCCGGCCTGTCTGTGAAGCTCTCTCTGCCGGCCTGTCTGTGAAGTTTGCTCTCTCTGCCGGCCTGTCTGTGAAGTTTGCTCTGCCGGCCTGTCTGTGAAGTTTGCTCTCTCTGCCGGCCTGTCTGTGAAGTTTGCTCTCTCTGCCGGCCTGTCTGTGAAGCTCTCTCTGCCGGCCTGTCTGTGAAGTTTGCTCTCTCTGCCGGCCTGTCTGTGAAGTTTGCTCTCTCTGCCGGCCTGTCTGTGAAGTTTGCTCCCTCTGCCGGCCTGCCTGTGAAGTTTGCTCTCTCTGCCGGCCTGTCTGTGAAGTTTGCTCTCTCTGCCGGCCTGTCTGTGAAGTTTGCTCTCTCTGCCGGCCTGTCTGTGAAGCTCCCTCTGCCGGCCTGTCTGTGAAGTTTGCTCTCTCTGCCGGCCTGTCTGTGAAGTTTGCTCTGCCGGCCTGTCTGTGAAGCTCCCTCTGCTGGCCTGTCTGTGAAGCTCCCTCTGCCGGCCTGTCTGTGAAGTTTGCTCTCTCTGCCGGCCTGTCTGTGAAGTTTGCTCTGCCGGCCTGTCTGTGAAGCTCCCTCTGCCGGCCTGTCTGTGAAGCTCTCTCTGCCGGCCTGTCTGTGAAGTTTGCTCTCTCTGCCGGCCTGTCTGTGAAGTTTGCTCTCTCTGCCGGCCTGTCTGTGAAGTTTGCTCTGCCGGCCTGTCTGTGAAGCTCCCTCTGCCGGCCTGTCTGTGAAGTTTGCTCTCTCTGCCGGCCTGTCTGTGAAGCTCCCTCTGCCGGCCTGTCTGTGAAGTTTGCTCTCTCTGCCGGCCTGTCTGTGAAGTTTGCTCTCTCTGCCGGCCTGTCTGTGAAGCTCCCTCTGCCGGCCTGTCTGTGAAGTTTGCTCTCTCTGCCGGCCTGTCTGTGAAGCTCCCTCTGCCGGCCTGTCTGTGAAGTTTGCTCTCTCTGCCGGCCTGTCTGTGAAGTTTGCTCTCTCTGCCGGCCTGTCTGTGAAGCTCCCTCTGCCGGCCTGTCTGTGAAGCTCCCTCTGCCGGCCTGTCTGGGAAGTTTGCTCCCTCTGCCGGCCTGTCTGTGAAGCTCCCTCTGCCGGCCTGTCTGTGAAGTTTGCTCTCTCTGCCGGCCTGTCTGTGAAGCTCCCTCTGCCGGCCTGTCTGTGAAGTTTGCTCTCTCTGCCGGCCTGTCTGTGAAGCTCCCTCTGCCGGCCTGTCTGTGAAGCTCCCTCTGCCGGCCTGTCTGTGAAGTTTGCTCCCTCTGCCGGCCTGTCTGTGAAGCTCCCTCTGCCGGCCTGTCTGTGAAGCTCCCTCTGCCGGCCTGTCTGTGAAGTTTGCTCTCTCTGCCGGCCTGTCTGTGAAGTTTGCTCTCTCTGCCGGCCTGTCTGTGAAGTTTGCTCTCTCTGCCGGCCTGTCTGTGAAGCTCCCTCTGCCGGCCTGTCTGTGAAGTTTGCTCTCTCTGCCGGCCTGTCTGTGAAGTTTGCTCTGCCGGCCTGTCTGTGAAGCTCCCTCTGCTGGCCTGTCTGTGAAGCTCCCTCTGCCGGCCTGTCTGTGAAGTTTGCTCTCTCTGCCGGCCTGTCTGTGAAGTTTGCTCTGCCGGCCTGTCTGTGAAGCTCCCTCTGCTGGCCTGTCTGTGAAGCTCCCTCTGCCGGCCTGTCTGTGAAGTTTGCTCTCTCTGCCGGCCTGTCTGTGAAGTTTGCTCTGCCGGCCTGTCTGTGAAGCTCCCTCTGCCGGCCTGTCTGTGAAGCTCTCTCTGCCGGCCTGTGTGTGTGAAGTTTGCTCTCTCTGCCGGCCTGTCTGTGAAGTTTGCTCTCTCTGCCGGCCTGTCTGTGAAGTTTGCTCTGCCGGCCTGTCTGTGAAGCTCCCTCTGCCGGCCTGTCTGTGAAGTTTGCTCTCTCTGCCGGCCTGTCTGTGAAGCTCCCTCTGCCGGCCTGTCAGTGAAGTTTGCTCTCTCTGCCGGCCTGTCTGTGAAGTTTGCTCTCTCTGCCGGCCTGTCTGTGAAGCTCCCTCTGCCGGCCTGTCTGTGAAGTTTGCTCTCTCTGCCGGCCTGTCTGTGAAGCTCCCTCTGCCGGCCTGTCTGTGAAGTTTGCTCTCTCTGCCGGCCTGTCTGTGAAGTTTGCTCTCTCTGCCGGCCTGTCTGTGAAGCTCCCTCTGCCGGCCTGTCTGTGAAGCTCCCTCTGCCGGCCTGTCTGTGAAGTTTGCTCCCTCTGCCGGCCTGTCTGTGAAGCTCCCTCTGCCGGCCTGTCTGTGAAGTTTGCTCTCTCTGCCGGCCTGTCTGTGAAGCTCCCTCTGCCGGCCTGTCTGTGAAGTTTGCTCTCTCTGCCGGCCTGTCTGTGAAGCTCCCTCTGCCGGCCTGTCTGTGAAGCTCCCTCTGCCGGCCTGTCTGTGAAGTTTGCTCCCTCTGCCGGCCTGTCTGTGAAGCTCCCTCTGCCGGCCTGTCTGTGAAGCTCCCTCTGCCGGCCTGTCTGTGAAGTTTGCTCTCTCTGCCGGCCTGTCTGTGAAGTTTGCTCTCTCTGCCGGCCTGTCTGTGAAGCTCCCTCTGCCGGCCTGTCTGTGAAGCTCCCTCTGCCGGCCTGTCTGTGAAGTTTGCTCTCTCTGCCGGCCTGTCTGTGAAGTTTGCTCCCTCTGCCGGCCTGTCTGTGAAGCTCCCTCTGCCGGCCTGTCTGTGAAGCTCCCTCTGCCGGCCTGTCTGTGAAGTTTGCTCCCTCTGCCGGCCTGTCTGTGAAGCTCCCTCTGCCGGCCTGTCTGTGAAGCTCCCTCTGCCGGCCTGTCTGTGAAGTTTGCTCTCTCTGCCGGCCTGTCTGTGAAGTTTGCTCCCTCTGCCGGCCTGTCTGTGAAGCTCCCTCTGCCGGCCTGTCTGTGAAGCTCCCTCTGCCGGCCTGTCTGTGAAGTTTGCTCCCTCTGCCGGCCTGTCTGTGAAGCTCCCTCTGCCGGCCTGTCTGTGAAGTTTGCTCCCTCTGCCGGCCTGTCTGTGAAGCTCCCTCTGCCGGCCTGTCTGTGAAGCTCCCTCTGCCGGCCTGTCTGTGAAGTTTGCTCCCTCTGCCGGCCTGTCTGTGAAGCTCCCTCTGCCGGCCTGTCTGTGAAGCTCCCTCTGCCGGCCTGTCTGTGAAGTTTGCTCCCTCTGCCGGCCTGTCTGTGAAGCTCCCTCTGCCGGCCTGTCTGTGAAGCTCCCTCTGCCGGCCTGTCTGTGAAGTTTGCTCCCTCTTCCGGCCTGTCTGTGAAGTTTGCTCCCTCTGCCGGCCTGTCTGTGAAGCTCCCTCTGCCGGCCTGTCTGTGAAGCTCCCTCTGCCGGCCTGTCTGTGAAGTTTGCTCCCTCTGCCGGCCTGTCTGTGAAGCTCCCTCTGCCGGCCTGTCTGTGAAGTTTGTTCCCTCTGCCGGCCTGTCTGTGAAGCTCCCTCTGCCGGCCTGTCTGTGAAGCTCCCTCTGCCGGCCTGTCTGTGAAGTTTGCTCCCTCTGCCGGCCTGTCTGTGAAGCTCCCTCTGCCGGCCTGTCTGTGAAGCTCCCTCTGCCGGCCTGTCTGTGAAGTTTGCTCTCTCTGCCGGCCTGTCTGTGAAGCTCCCTCTGCCGGCCTGTCTGTGAAGTTTGCTCTCTCTGCCGGCCTGTCTGTGAAGTTTGCTCTCTCTGCCGGCCTGTCTGTGAAGCTCCCTCTGCCGGCCTGTCTGTGAAGTTTGCTCTCTCTGCCGGCCTGTCTGTGAAGTTTGCTCTCTCTGCCGGCCTGTCTGTGAAGTTTGCTCTCTCTGCCGGCCTGTCTGTGAAGTTTGCTCTCTCTGCCGGCCTGTCTGTGAAGCTCCCTCTGCCGGCCTGTCTGTGAAGTTTGCTCTCTCTGCCGGCCTGTCTGTGAAGTTCCCTCTGCCGGCCTGTCTGTGAAGTTTGCTCCCTCTGCCGGCCTGTCTGTGAAGTTTGCTTCCTCTGCCGGCCTGTCTGTGAAGTTTGCTCTCTCTGCCGGCCTGTCTGTGAAGTTTGATCTCTCTGCCGGCCTGTCTGTGAAGCTCCCTCTGCCGGCCTGTCTGTGAAGTTTGCTCTCTCTGCCGGCCTGTCTGTGAAGTTTGCTCTTTCTGCCGGCCTGTCTGTGAAGCTCCCTCTGCCGGCCTGTCTGTGAAGTTTGCTCTCTCTGCCGGCCTGTCTGTGAAGCTCCCTCTGCCGGCCTGTCTGTGAAGCTCCCTCTGCCGGCCTGTCTGTGAAGCTCCCTCTGCCGGCCTGTCTGTGAAGTTTGCTCTGCCGGCCTGTCTGTGAATCTCCCTCTGCCGGCCTGTCTGTGAAGTTTGCTCTGCCGGCCTGTCTGTGAATCTCCCTCTGCCGGCCTGTCTGTGAAGCTCCCTCTGCCGGCCTGTCTGTGAAGTTTGCTCTCTCTGCCGGCCTGTCTGTGAAGCTCCCTCTGCCGGCCTGTCTGTGAAGTTTGCTCCCTCTGCCGGCCTGTCTGTGAAGTTTGCTCTCTCTGCCGGCCTGTCTGTGAAGTTTGCTCTGCCGGCCTGTCTGTGAAGTTTGCTCTCTCTGCCGGCCTGTCTGTGAAGCTCCCTCTGCCGGCTTGTCTGTGAAGTTTGCTCTCTCTGCCGGCCTGTCTGTGAAGTTTGCTCCCTCTGCCGGCCTGTCTGTGAAGTTTGCTCTCTCTGCCGGCCTGTCTGTGAAGCTCCCTCTGCCGGCTTGTCTGTGAAGCTCCCTATGCCGGCCTGTCTGTGAAGTTTGCTCCCTCTGCCGGCTTGTCTGTGAAACTCCCTCTGCCGGCCTGTCTGTGAAGTTTGCTCTCTCTGCCGGCCTGTCTGTGAAGCTCCCTCTGCCGGCCTGTCTGTGAAGTTTGCTCTCTCTGCCGGCCTGTCTGTGAAGTTTGCTCTCTCTGCCGGCCTGTCTGTGAAGTTTGCTCTCTCTGCCGGCCTGTCTGTGAAGCTCCCTCTGCCGGCCTGTCTGTGAAGCTCCCTCTGCCGGCCTGTCTGTGAAGTTTGCTCTCTCTGCCGGCCTGTCTGTGAAGTTTGCTCTCTCTGCCGGCCTGTCTGTGAAGCTCCCTCTGCCGGCCTGTCTGTGAAGCTCCCTCTGCCGGCCTGTCTGTGAAGTTTGCTCTCTCTGCCGGCCTGTCTGTGAAGTTTGCTCCCTCTGCCGGCCTGTTTGTGAAGCTCCCTCTGCCGGCCTGTCTGTGAAGCTCCCTCTGCCGGCCTGTCTGTGAAGTTTGCTCCCTCTGCCGGCCTGTCTGTGAAGCTCCCTCTGCCGGCCTGTCTGTGAAGTTTGCTCCCTCTGCCGGCCTGTCTGTGAAGTTTGCTCTCTCTGCCGGCCTGTCTGTGAAGTTTGCTCCCTCTGCCGGCCTGTCTGTGAAGCTCCCTCTGCCGGCCTGTCTGTGAATCTCCCTCTGCCGGCCTGTCTGTGAAGCTCCCTCTGCCGGCCTGTCTGTGAAGTTTGCTCTCTCTGCCGGCCTGTCTGTGAAGCTCCCTCTGCCGGCCTGTCTGTGAAGCTCCCTCTGCCGGCCTGTCTGTGAAGTTTGCTCTCTCTGCCGGCCTGTCTGTGAAGCTCCCTCTGCCGGCCTGTCTGTGAAGTTTGCTCTCTCTGCCGGCCTGTCTGTGAAGTTTGCTCTCTCTGCCGGCCTGTCTGTGAAGCTCCCTCTGCCGGCCTGTCTGTGAAGTTTGCTCTCTCTGCCGGCCTGTCTGTGAAGCTCCCTCTGCCGGCCTGTCTGTGAAGCTCCCTCTGCCGGCCTGTCTGTGAAGTTTGCTCTCTCTGCCGGCCTGTCTGTGAAGTTTGCTCTCTCTGCCGGCCTGTCTGTGAAGTTTGCTCCCTCTGCCGGCCTGTCTGTGAAGCTCCCTCTGCCGGCCTGTCTGTGAAGTTTGCTCCCTCTGCCGGCCTGTCTGTGAAGTTTGCTCTCTCTGCCGGCCTGTCTGTGAAGCTCCCTCTGCCGGCCTGTCTGTGAAGCTCCCTCTGCCGGCCTGTCTGTGAAGTTTGCTCTCTCTGCCGGCCTGTCTGTGAAGTTTGCTCTCTCTGCCGGCCTGTCTGTGAAGTTCGCTCTCTCTGCCGGCCTGTCTGTGAAGCTCCCTCTGCCGGCCTGTCTGTGAAGTTTGCTCCCTCTGCCGGCCTGTCTGTGAAGTTTGCTCCCTCTGCCGGCCTGTCTGTGAAGTTTGCTCTCTCTGCCGTCCTGTCTGTGAAGTTTGCTCTCTCTGCCGGCCTGTCTGTGAAGTTTGCTCCCTCTGCCGGCCTGTCTGTGAAGTTTGCTCTCTCTGCCGGCCTGTCTGCGAAGTTTGCTCCCTCTGCCGGCCTGTCTGTGAAGTTTGCTCCCTCTGCCGGCCTGTCTGTGAAGTTTGCTCTCTCTGCCGTCCTGTCTGTGAAGTTTGCTCTCTCTGCCGGCCTGTCTGTGAAGTTTGCTCCCTCTGCCGGCCTGTCTGTGAAGCTCCCTCTGCCGGCCTGTCTGTGAAGCTCCCTCTGCCGGCCTGTCTGTGAAGTTTGCTCTCTCTGCCGTCCTGTCTGTGAAGTTTGCTCTCTCTGCCGGCCTGTCTGTGAAGTTTGCTCCCTCTGCCGGCCTGTCTGTGAAGTTTGCTCTCTCTGCCGTCCTGTCTGTGAAGTTTGCTCCCTCTGCCGGCCTGTCTGTGAAGTTTGCTCTCTCTGCCGGCCTGTCTGCGAAGTTTGCTCCCTCTGCCGGCCTGTCTGTGAAGTTTGCTCTCTCTGCCGGCCTGTCTGTGAAGCTCCCTCTGCCGGCCTGTCTGTGAAGCTCCCTCTGCCGGCCTGTCTGTGAAGTTTGCTCTCTCTGCCGGCCTGTCTGTGAAGTTTGCTCCCTCTGCCGGCCTGTCTGTGAAGTTTGCTCTCTCTGCCGGCCTGTCTGTGAAGTTTGCTCCCTCTGCCGGCCTGTCTGTGAAGTTTGCTCTCTCTGCCGGCCTGTCTGTGAAGCTCTCTCTGCCGGCCTGTCTGTGAAGTTTGCTCTCTCTGCCGGCCTGTCTGTGAAGTTCCCTCTGCCGGCCTGTCTGTGAAGCTCCCTCTGCCGGCCTGTCTGTGAAGTTTGCTCCCTCTGCCGGCCTGTCTGTGAAGTTTGCTCTCTCTGCCGGCCTGTCTGTGAAGCTCTCTCTGCCGGCCTGTCTGTGAAGTTCCCTCTGCCGGCCTGTCTGTGAAGTTTGCTCTCTCTGCCGGCCTGTCTGTGAAGTTTGCTCTGCCGGCCTGTCTGTGAAGTTTGCTCTCTCTGCCGGCCTGTCTGTGAAGCTCTCTCTGCCGGCCTGTCTGTGAAGCTCCCTCTGCCGGCCTGTCTGTGAAGTTTGCTCCCACTGCCGGCCTGTCTGTGAAGTTTGCTCTGCCGGCCTGTCTGTGAAGTTTGCTCTGCCGGCCTGTCTGTGAAGCTCTCTCTGCCGGCCTGTCTGTGAAGTTTGCTCTCTCTGCCGGCCTGTCTGTGAAGCTCCCTCTGCCGGCCTGTCTGTGAAGTTTGCTCTCTCTGCCGGCCTGTCTGTGAAGTTTGCTCTCTCTGCCGGCCTGTCTGTGAAGCTCCCTCTGCCGGCCTGTCTGTGAAGCTCCCTCTGCCGGCCTGTCTGTGAATCTCCCTCTGCCGGCCTGTCTGTGAAGCTCCCTCTGCCGGCCTGTCTGTGAAGTTTGCTCCCTCTGCCGGCCTGTCTGTGAAGTTTGCTCTGCCGGCCTGTTTGTGAAGTTAACGTCGTTTTCGTATTAGTATTCTGCGAAGAGTCAGTGTCCGCCCGAACTTAGCTCCAAGGCCAATTAGATTATGGAGAAAGGTGTTGCTTTCGTTTAGTCTGTTCTGCAGGGACACCATTATGAACCTGATGAATTATAAATAACGTTGAGAGTATGTCTCGTAAGCCTAGTAGGTAAGCTTATATAGCTCTGATTATTTTTAGTAAACGACAACTTACTTTAACCCTCGCCCTACAGGGGCTTTTTCACCTTCGCCCTACGTGGGGGGGGGGGGGGTCCTCAAGGGTGGATATAGGGGGGGGGGGGGCGAACGGGGCCATGTCCCCCCCCCAAGCCTGTTTAAGGGGGAGGGGGCAAACTATGTTTTGGCCCCGCCAAGACGTGAAGTCTAATACATGCTATATTTGCGTTTTTGAACGGTACTTGGCATCCCAAAATTGCAGCAGTCAAAATCCAGCCAGCCACAGTCAAAAACTGTAAAGTTTCGCGCCGCTTCGCGGCATAACATAAGTTTCACAATTGTATATACAAATTTGGAAAATTCATTCCATTAAGTGTCTTGCAGAGTCTCTCCTTGACGGTACCCAGTAAAAATGCCGACGTCGGCCCGACGTCGGCAGATGCCGGCATCTCGGCAGCGGCATTCCGATGTCGGCCCGACGTCGGCCCGATGTCGGCTGGACATTGGATATGTCCGCATATGCCGAGGTCCAGCCGAGGTCCAGCCGACGTCGGGCCGACGTCGGCAGATGTCGGCAGATGTCGGCAGATGTCGGGTTTCTTAGCATACCTATGTTCGTAAGTAACTTAACCCTATTCCCTGCGGGCGGCTAAAATTACGTTAACCTGCGGGGGGGGGGGGCAGATTCTGCCGACGGTGATGCTGGACCGACGGCAGGTGCGCCAGAATTTAGCCAGAATTAGCCATAATTGTTTATCCAGTTTTTGGTAAGACTTTTCCATTTCCCCTTCCTTATTTTATTGTTGTCATGCATGTATATTCTCCCCATCCCCCTCGGTGAGAGGGATGGGGAGGACTTTCCTCGTCCTCTCGCAACCTACCATAGATATTCTCAATGCGCGTTCAGTCCAGCAGCCCGCACCTAATAGGCAGTGAGCCGTGAGCGCAATGGCTCGTTTGTTTATATTACAGAGTGTCTTAAGGCAGGGGCGTCGACGCCTAACAGACCATTCAGACTAGTCGCACCACTTTTTTGGATGTCCCAATGTGCCGCCACCGTCTAGGTGCCGCCCTCGACGAGGCGCCGTCACATACCAAGTGCCGCCACTGACCGGATGCCACCCAAGTCAGGTGCCGTCCCTCAAAAGATGCCGCCCCTTCAGCCAGGTGCCGCCCGCTCAGAAAGATGCCGCCCTTCAGCCAGGTGTTGCCCCTCGAAAATATGCCGCCCCCTCAACCGGGTGTCGCCCCTTCAGCCAGGTGCCGCCCCTTCAGCCAGGTGCCGCCCCTTCAGCCAGGTGCCGCCCCTTCAGCCAGGTGCCGCCCCTTCAGCAGGTGCCGCTCCGCAGAAGATGCTGCCCCTCCAGCCGGGTGCCGCCACTTCAGCCAGGTGCCGCCCCTTCAGAAAGGTGCCGCCCCTTCAGCTAGGTGCCGCCCCTTCAGCTAGGTGCCGCCCCTCAGCTAGGTGCCTCTCCTTCAGCAAGGTGCCGCCCTTTCAGCCAGGTGCTGCCCCTTCAGCCAGGTGCTGCCCCTTCAGCCAGGTGCCGCCCCTTCAGTCAGGTGCCGCCCCTCAGCCAGGTGCCACCCCTCAGATAGACGCCGCCCCTTCAGCCTGGTGTGGCGCCTTCAGCCAGGTGCCGCCCCTCAGCCAAGTGCCGCAACGAATATTTGCCGTCCCTATATCCTGATAAGGTGATGCCGTATCATGGCGGCCATGGCCCATCGATATGTCTTTTTGGTGCAAACTCAGGCTTAAGTAGTTCTTAAAGGGAATGTTTCACCTTTCTGAAAGTTGTCAAATATACGCTGGTTGTAGTTGAAAATATTAAGTAAGTGCTGCTGAAAACGATGGTGATATTTTTTCTCTCGAGAAGTCACTTCTATAATTAAGTTTATAATTAAGTTCTTCTATAGGTCACTATACAAATTAAGGTTTTCGATTTGGGATGATGACGTCATTATTGAGTAAGTGCTGCTGAAAACGATGGTGATATTTTTTCTCTCGAGAAGTCACTTCTATAATTAAGTTTATAATTAAGTTCTTCTATAGGTCACTATACAAATTAAGGTTTTCGATTTGGGATGATGACGTCATTATTGAGCTGTATACCGCCGCTGATTGGCTGATAAGGTGGGATTCGGTGAAAAGGTGTCTGTCAGCCAATCAGCGGCGGCACTAGCCTAGACCCCATTTTGCAAATGTGAATTAAAATTGCTTAAAAACGGCTAAGTTTTGGGGAAAATTACCTTCGTATTTTCGCCATTTCAATAACGGCCAAATATAATGGCTATCTAAGTTCAAAGCCAATACAAAGCATGGGTGGAGCTTTTCAGAAAAAGTTGGTGGGACAAGATGTCATATAGACTGGTTGTTCGCAATGGTTCAGGTGAAAATGGCCATTTCAACGCCAGGAAACCTTCAAATATGACAAAAGTTGGTGGGACAAAACACAAAGTTGGTGGGGCAGTTCCCCCACCATTTGAATAGGAAACTCCACCCGTGATTTGCCCCCCCCCCCCCCTACGGGTCACAGGGGGCCCGCCGAGATTGGCCCAGATACCATTTGCATTAGCTAAATGGCTTTCAAAAAGTCACAGAGGAGCCCTCAAACTAGGCAAGGGTCACTCTGGTGCATGTCAAGGGCCCTCAGAGACACTGCATGGCTTTCGAAGCCGGCCCAGGGGGACTCTTGGGCATGCCCAGGGGCCCATTGAGCCCACCGAGGGGCCCAAAAACTGTCCAGGGGCCTCTCGAACATGTCCATGGGCCCATTGTGCCCACTCAAGGGCGCAAAACATGCCCAGGGACCTTTCGAGCATGCCCTGGGGCCCATTGAGCCCACTCAGGGCCCCAAAAACCTACCCAGAGGCCTCTAGAGAATGTCCATTTGTCCAGGGGCCAATTGAGTATGTTCAGGGGCCTCTCGAGCCTGGCCAGGGGGCCATTATAGTCTGTTTTGGGGCCTCTCGAACCTGCCCAGGGGCCATTAGAGCCTGCCCAGAGGCCTCTCGAGCTTGCCCAGGCGCCCATTGAATCTGTTCAGGGGCCTTTCGAACTTGCCCAGGGGCCTCTCGAGCTTGCCCAGGGGCCCATTGAGTCTGTTCAAGGACCTCTCGAACCTGCCTAGGGGCCATTAGTCTGTGCAGGGGCCTCTCGAGCTTTCCCAATGGTCCATTGATCCTGTTCAGGGGCCTCTCGAACCTGCCCAGGGGCTATTAGAGTCTGCTTAGGGGCCTCTCGGCTTGCCAAGGGGTCATTGAGTCTGTTCAGGGCCCTCTCAAGCTTATCCAGAAGGCCATTGAGTCTGTGAATGGGGCCCTCGAGCCTGCCCAGGGGTTGTTAGCCGTCGCCTGGAGCGCCTGCTATAGCTGGAGCGCCTGCTATAGCTGGAGCGCCTGCTATCCGTGGTCGGCGCGGTCATAATGAGCGGTAATGTGCTGTACTCTGACCCACCTGGTGCAATGTTTTCTTGGGTTTCAAAATGGTTATTTGATAAGTCTGATGCGTTTTTGAATTCGGGGGGGGGGGGGGGGAATGGTAGTGCAAAACAATTTAACAATTTTCCTCTCAGGAGAGTGTGTGCTGCAATATTTGTCAACCAGGGGCGTCGCCGACGGGAGGGTCGGGGGACCTGCCCAGGGGAGGTCTGGGCAAACTCCCCCCACTTTTAGAAGGCGGGGAAGGGTCGACCCCCTTCCATACACTCACACTTTTTAAGGGAAAAAATAAAAATGTATCGTAAAATTTCCTTTGCAGTGCAGTAAAAATCCAACTATCTAGTGTCAAAAACTGGAAAATTTCGCGACGCTTCGCGGCATGACACAAATTTCGCAATTGTTTATACAAATTTGGAAAATGGGAAAAATAATTTAATTAAGTGTCTAGCTGAGGCTCTCCTTGGCGGTAATTGCTGGCCCCAGGGCCCATACCCTTCATAAAATATTACTTCTAAGTTTCAAGCAGGCTACATGTTTAGCTAGTTTGCCGAGTTCCGAAAAAGGCGACGCGAACGCAAAGACGAGGATATCGACACCCGGAAGCTGCTCCAGCGGTGCACAACTCGCTGGACCGAAGAGCTAATAGTGGAAACAGGCCAGGACCATCTCCCCAAGCCATCTCACCTCACGGTCTGGTTCCAATATTAACATTTCGTTTTCCAGGACCTAAAATTAAAATTTTCAAGCCGCTTCGCGGCGTCACATCGGTAGTCATCGTCATAACGAAGCCATAGTAATCGTCATCGGTTCGTCGTAACGCTGAATTGAATGAATATCATTTTTAGCTTATTATCCTCAACAAGGCCTATATTTCTGGGTTTTATTAGGCAAAACCGTAAAAATTTCGCGCCGCTAACAAGTACATGCCTACCTTTATAACATAAAAATCCACATACAAAATGTCGTCTCACCCCTCAGCCAGACCAGAGCAGCGTACCGCCGTCTCACCCCGCAGCCGGGCCGGGGCAGCGTATGTCCGACTCGCCCCTCAGCCAGACCAGGGCAGCGTATGCCCGTCTCCTCCCTCAGCCGGACCGGGACTGAGGGAGGGCATGGCCGTCTCACCCCTCAGCCGGACCGAGGCAGCGAACGGCCGTCTCGCCCATCAGCCGGACCGGGGCAGCGTACGGCCGTCTCACCCCTCAGCAGGACCGGGGCAGCATGTGGCCGTCTCGCCCCCTATCCTGAAGAACCTTATGCCGAAACAGCTAAGCTGTTGGACATATTACGGTGCGTCCCCGTGTCATCGGCTGAGGCTGAACGGATCTTCAGCAAACTTCGCAAATTGAAGACGTGGCTGCGGAACAGCATGGGTGAGAGGCGTCTCTCAGATCTCCTTGTCTGCCACATCCATCAGTCGCTGCTGGACCAGGTCGACGTGGAGAGGGTGGTGAAGGCGTTCGTGGCAGAAGACGATACTTGGAGGAGAGTGTTCGGTGATGGCTAAAAAGCACTAGGGTGAAATGTTCCGAAGAGCGGGAGTCCTGGAACGGTGTTACTCAAGGAGCAGCTCAGGTATTCGGAGAGGATTCACTCACAAGTCAGACAACGGTAGTTCGGCGTGGCAGTGATGTATAAGTGACAATATAAGATTGGCATGCATTTTAAGCACGAATCTCCTGTACCGAGATCCAATCCAACAGGCAAATAATTAGTTATAAATAGATACAACGGCGAACGGCTGCTCTAAAACCGTAATAATGTTTGCAGAACAGCCCGTCACAGACCACTCATGAGCCCAGTTGGCAGAGCGCTCCGCTGAAAACCTAAAAAATGTATCTGGCAACTGACATGGTGTAGTTGACTCCCTTCAGCGCTTGATTTAACATATTGCCAGGATGACCTTCATTCAGCGGCAGCGACGACAATGCACCTAATTTAATGGACGAATGCCCCAAAAGATTGATTATACCTACTTTGGAGTTGGAGCTGGACGGACTAGTTTACGGTCGCGCAAACCCTACGTACCGAAATGTTAACGAAGAAAAGATAAGATACGATCGGCTGTTTACGATCAGGTAAGGTATCGAAATTTCGCTTGACAAAAACCTGGAAAGATACCAATTTGAACGTGTATACACCCTTTGCCAGGTGCCGCCCCCCCCCCGAGCAAAAAGTCGCACCAGTTTTTGTCGCGTGTCGACGCCCCTGTCTTAAGGACTGATGTAAAGTGCGTTTTAATCCATTTACATGAAAGAAACAACAATTATCATCTACCAGTAGCCTATTTCACAAAGCAAAAAAGTTTGTAATTGCAAAGAATTTCTTTGTAATTACAAATAATTTTTACACATGTTTGTAGTTTGGATTTCACAAAACCCCAGGGCAGTAAATCTCAATTTACTATTTACAAACTACTTTACAAAGATATTGTTTGTAAAAATGTTTGCAATTGCACATGTTCTATTTCTCAAAGGTTGACGGAAGTGAGGAAATGTTTGCAATTAGAAACTTGTAATTCCAGTGGGTCAGGGGTTCTGAATTTCAGAAACTGCATTGACAGTTGACATTGTTTGACTGTTCAGGTTATTTTCTTGGTGAGGTTGTTACGTTGCCGAGGTTTTTAGGGTAATGGTTTAGTTATGCATAGGTATAGCTGCCCAAAACAAGTTATTTCCCCGAGAGATTCGAACAGGGATCTCCAGCTTTGAAGTCCCAGTGCACCTTACCGATTGCGCTGTGAGGGGCGCCTCCGCGCGGAGAAACCGCATGGCGATAGAATTGCAGCGGTCAACGATGTCTTGTGCAATGTACAGTGAACCTTCACCCTTTACGAAGTAAGAAATCGGCTAGGTTGGGTGAAAAAATGGTCGAGAAATTCAACGATCTTTCTTTTAAGAGTAGTTCTGTTGTTATGCTCCGCCACCTGGTGAATGGTCAAATTCTGTTTACTCTAACTGCTTACCAAGATGTATTTTTACGATCAGAGTTTGCATTCCGATGAAATGTTAATTAAAATAATATTCTCCCTATAACTAATTTGATATTGAATACAAAAATTAACCGCAATGTAAATATTTGTTAAATTAATTTGTCAACAATCAAATTACTTATCATTAGCATCAAGTTGAATACAAACGTTCTTGATTTCAAGCTTTCTGCTGTACTAACATTTGTGTTTACAATTTTCTTTACAATCGGTAATTCAGAGGTGGCGAATGTTTGTGAAATGTCTTTTTGTGAGGTTTGCAATATTTTCTTGCGTTTGTAATCGCAAACATGTGTAATTACTAACTTCTTTGTGAAATAGGCCTCAGATCAAACGGGAAGTACACTTCAAGTTATTTTGCCCGAGCCCGCTGGGTTGGGTGCAGCGTGCAAGTTGATTCACAGTGATACGCGATTTGGAGCTTATTTTGACATTTTAGCTCCCCTTTATATGCTGTTCCAATAAGGCAACCTGGCTTTTAAAATGTACAAAAAGTACAGTATGTATCTCTATCATTTGGATGCGTTGTAAAATAAATTCGGGTCGGGCCCGGCCCGGGCCGGTGCCATAAGGTGACTCGGGAAGCAGGTCAGATCACGAACCACCAGTCGCGCGCGAGTAAGGTGGAAGGATGTGCGTTAGCAGGCGCGATATTGCTGAGTTAGACTTTAGTGTCAGTGTCTCGAACCTTTCAGTGACGAATTTACTGGAGTACCTGGATATACAATTTAGCGAGGAGCTTGCTTCTTCTTCGGTGCAAAATTCTAGCGTAAGGTTTCTCATCTCCAATATTAAGAAGAAGTGGGATGCCGCGTGTCGAAGTAAGCTTAAATTGCTAAGCACTGTCAGCGAGCGAGTGGCTGAACGGCGATTTCTGCTTGTCTTTGCCCATGTGCCAGGCTACCCACCGCGGAAGACCAACCCACCAGCACGCCAGCAGAGTTCCCAGGTTAGTATGATAGGTACTCACACACTAGCTTGGAATGTAAGTCGTCCGCTATTATTATTGGATGTAGCAGTTGGATTTGACTTACGCTTACGCTTGCTCTGAGTCGTGACAATTAATTTTGGGTTATTGCACCTCTATTTTCCTTTCTTATCTCGCTTGAGATAACATATTTGAAATCAGCGCACCAAAAAGGACCTACATACTCATTTGCATTGTCTTGCAGGCTTCCAAAGCCAGCTTTCGGGCCGTGTCATGCTAGAAGGGTCAATTCGCCCACTGTGCACCGGGTCAGCGCCCGCGGCGCTGGGCCGGCCGAGCGCAGCGGAATCGGCCGGCCGGAGCGGGGCAGTCAGTTGGCGACAGGCTCGGGGCTCGCACGCAGTGCGGTGCTGGAGGCTTGAGCAGGGCAGTTGTACGGTTTCGCCGTCTGTTTGTTTCTTTAGTTATCCAATATTATCAATTCAATTCCAAATGTTAATGATTGCAGCAACTATGAACAATCAAGTACGCGAGCATTCAATTGCCTTCCCTGTCTGTCTATCTGTCAGTTTTAGTATGTGTCTCGTTTGACACCCTTTCCTTTTCTTATTTCAGATGCCGTCGCCCAGAAGCACAGCTTTGAATAATGTGGAAAACTGGGAACGCAGGTGCGACAATGGCTGCACAACGCTGCCCTGTCATTAATTTACATTCAATTGCTTTGTCTGTCTGCCTATCTGCCGGAAGCCAGTTTCAGTATGTCTTGTTTGACACCCTCTCCCTTCCTTCTTTCAGATGCCGTCACCCTGAAGCACGGCTTTGCATAATGTGGAAACGCTGGTGCGACAATGGCTGTACAACGCGGCCAACTGTTCTCGGCAGCCGAGAGGAGGCCGCTTATACCGCGTGTTAATGTACTGTGTGACCTTGGGATGGTTTGATGTAAATACAGAAGATTTCGGATAAATGTGTTACTGTGTGAATTCCTGCTGACGTTTGGAAAGCGTTCTGTAATTACTGGCAGAGCGCTTGGGACCCGACCTTCGCATGGGTCGGCTCAGTGTCGGCTACACGTCGGGTCAACAGCGGGCCGACGTCGGCCCGATGTCGGCCAGATGTCGGCCCGGCGTCGGCCCGATGTCGGCATGCCGAGCTGCTTTCCGTGCCGAGATGCCGACGTCGGGCCGACGTCGGCTGGACCTCGACTAGACCTCGGCATATGCGGACATATCCGACGTCCAGCCAACGTCGGCATGTTTACTGGGTAATTAATTGCTGGCCCCAGGGCCAACTCTCTTCATAAAATATTAACTATAAAGCGGGCTACATGTTTAGCTAGTCTGCCGAGTTCCGAAAAAGGCGACGCGAACGCAAAGACGCGGACCTCGGCAACCGGAAGCTGTTCAAGCGGTGCCCAACTTGCTGGCCCGAAGAGCTAATAGTGGGGACCAGGCCAGGGCTATCTCCCCAAGCCATCTCCCCCAGACTCCTCCAGATCCACAGATACCATTTATGCGCGGAAATGTCGGTCTGCCTCTCGCTACTTTGAAACCATTTGCACCGTTACCAGTTGCTTGTTACAGTTCGGTACATAGGTATGCATACAGACTACAGTTATTACTATCATATGTACA
Organism: Chirona hameri; assembly: GCA_036785665.1. NCBI lineage: Eukaryota > Metazoa > Arthropoda > Thecostraca > Balanomorpha > Balanidae > Chirona > Chirona hameri. The sequence continues at coordinate 33,085 of JAXIVJ010004963.1, forward strand.
TAGCGCAGACTGCCACCGGTCATCGTGATTTACTATCCGAGGCTAATGTATATGAAAAACTACCTTCATTTCAACATTTTTCATCATACCGAGATGTGCAACCAGGAAAAGGGATTACCTGAGGCTTGGCTCCACTCACGGTCTGGTTTCAATATTAAAATTGCGTTTTCCACGACCTAAAATTAAAATGTTCACGCCGCCGCTTCGCGGCGTCACATCAGTGGCCATCATCATAACGAAGCCATCGTCATCGTCTTCGTTTCGTCGTAACGCTGAATTGAATGGATACAATTTTTAGCTTCTTATCCTCTACAAGGCTAAGAAGCTAAACATGCCTATGTTTCTGGGTTTTATCAGGCAAACCCGAGAAGAAAAAATCGCGCGGTTGGCGGCGCTAAATAACAAGTACCTACTATAACATGCAAATCCACATGAAAAAGGCTGCAAAGGCCACATAACAAAATACACGCATAACAATTTGGGGTACATTTTTTCTCTCGTCATTACAGCTGACTCCCCACTCAAAAATTATCGGCGACACCCCTGGGTACAGCTGACAATTGACATAGTTTTGCTCAGTGTAAGGCAATGTCGTAACAATACAAACTGCAAGCTGACATCCTTCCTTTTTCGATATCCCAAAAGGTCGAAAACCTAAAAAAAAATCGAAATCGTGTGGTTGCAAAATAAAGTGGCCCAAATCCAGGAAGAAATTCGAAATTGGCAGTAGGTAATGTCCGCTAAAAACGGTTTGCCCCCATCCCCCCCAACGGCCGGCTGGATCCGCCCTTGGGGGCCTGACAGCCCCCCTGTTAACTTCCAAACCAAGCAACTTAGAGCAATGCGGTAAGAACCAGCATGTTGCCTGTCATGAGATGAATCTAAAATTATGCGATTTTAGGTTTCAGGTCAACGGGTGACCTTCCAGGTCAAGTGAATGACCTAAGATCGACCACGTCCACAAATAGCGATTGTACAGGGCGCTTAGTATAACTTCCGAGCGGAGAGAGATAGAGAGACACCGTAAAAAGTAACGTATTGCCTGTCACAAGGAGAATCCAAAGGCATCCAATTTTGAGCATCTAGGTAAACTGGTGACCTTTGGGGTCAGGTCAATGGCCCTTTGGGGTCTGACATGACTTTCATGGTCATAGGTCACGATCTAATAGTCGTATACACTTCCGATTTTGATAGGATGCGTATAATTGTTGCAAACTCAGCTACTGATAATTTCAGCAAGATGCGCCGCATGTGTAAAAAGTAATTCAAGAAAAAACTCAGGGGGGGGGGGGCTGTCAGCCCCTGTAGGGTGAGGGTTAATGTTGCATTCACAACGTACTCCAAACCCTTTGTGGACGCAGTTCTGGAAAATGTGGCAGAAATGATATGCGTCCACTGAACATAGCACCGTTCACACGTCTCTGCCTTACCCCCTGGCGCCACAGTGTCCTCCCCTCTCTCCCCCCCGATACACACCTGCCGGCGGCAGGAGCACCCGGAAACAGATCCTCCAGAGGTGCAGCGTCCTCCACCTGCCAGAAATCGGCAGTGCTGCCCTCTGGCTCGACGTTCCAGCGGACAAACAGCAGCGGTACCTCGTACCAGTGGGGGTCGGCCGCCTCGTCCTGTTGGTACAGGGAACAGTGGACACATACTTACACACGGTGCCTCGTACCAGTGGGGACCGGACGCCTCACCCTGTTGGTAGTATGGGGAACAGTGGACACAGACTTACACACGGTGCCTCGTACCAGTGGGTACGAGGCACGCCTCACCCTGTTGGTAGTATGGGGAACAGTGGACACAGACTTACACACGGTGCCTCGTACCAGTGGGGACCGGACGCCTCACCCTGTTGGTAGTATGGGGAACAGTGGACACATACTTACACACGGTACCTCGTACCAGTGGGGACCGGACGCCTCACCCTGTTGGTAGTATGGGGAACAGTGGACACAGACTTACACACGGTGCCTCGTACCAGTGGGGACCGGGCGCCTCACCCTGTTGGTAGTATGGGGAACAGTGGACACAGACTTACACACGGTGCCTCGTACCAGTGGGGACCGGACGCCTCACCCTGTTGGTAGTATGGGGAACAGTGGACACAGACTTACACACGGTGCCTCGTACCAGTGGGGACCGGACGCCTCACCCTGTTGGTAGTATGGGGAACAGTGGACACATACTTACACACGGTGCCTCGTACCAGTGGGGACCGGGCGCCTCACCCTGTTGGTAGTATGGGGAACAGTGGACACAGACTTACACACGGTGCCTCGTACCAGTGGGGACCGGACGCCTCACCCTGTTGGTAGTATGGGGAACAGTGGACACAGGCGGGTTATGTAGCTCCACACATAGTCATGACATGAAATGGAGCGTGCATTCTTAGGTTGTCAGTAAAAATGCAATACCAATACGTGGTTATACAGTATATCCATCTTACCGATAAATTTATCTATAGTAGATGACAACTCAAAATTTCACTTTTTTTATTACACTATTACACTAGATAAAGGGCTAATTCTCTATCGATTCGCTTACCTACAAAATTTGCATTGTACCATTAACACGCGCCCTGGAGGGGGGGGGGGGGGCGAAATCCGCCCACCCCTCCGGTTTTTCGAGGATAGCGCAAAAACGGCGGCGCTGCGCGCCGCCGTTTTTTGTATATCTGTTTAGAAATAAACTTCCCGCATTATGTAAAATTCTTGGCCTCAGGTCATCTCAGGTCAGGTCACCAGACCAGGTCACGTGATGACCTCAACTCCAAAACGTTTGCAGTAGTACCACAGCCACAGTTTTACGCCGATCGGTTTCAATCTTGCAGGACTTCATAAGATCATACATACCAACAATTTGTTTATCTCGGATTTCTAATATCGGTGACCTAAGGTCAGGTCAATTTTGTGACCGCCAACACGGTTTTATCAATAACTATCGACATAATGAAGATAGAGAAGAGAAAATGGTACCAATATATTTGTCTCGTCGAGACACGTCTCCCAATATGCAACATGACCAACTTGGACCTTGACCTGAGGTCAAATTTCTCAGTTGACCTAACTCGATCACCATGAATATGATTCGAAGCGCCTTGACAAGACACACGCGATGGCGTAAACATTATTGATTTATCTTTATTAGGTAAAAGGTTATTTGGGGAAAACAGTTTTGAAAACAAAATCACCTTTTTGACATTCGATGAACTCTGGAGCCTAAACTATTGACCTGAGCTCAAATCTGAGGACACCTATGTCGATTGCATTTTTCAATGAATTTCGATTGCTTTTTTCCGTTTGCTGCTAACTATCATAGTTTCCGAGATATTTGGGGGTGTTCGAAGCGAAGTCTTGAAAACTTGAAAATCGACCCTTGATGACCTTTGGTGACCTCAATATTGACCTGAGAAAAAAAATGAACAAATACTTTCGAAAGAACTTGTCTCGAGCTATCTAACGTCGTTTTCCGCTTGTCGCTGCGTTGCGTGGTTTTCGAGATCATATCGGGGTGGGCGAAATCCGCCCCCCCTCCAGGGCGTGTAATTGTCAGAGGCCCTCCAGGGCGCGCGTTAACACGCGATGCCAGAATTGCACGATACCAGTGACACAGTCTGCACGGCAGCATATATGTCTTATGTACAAACTGCATACCGATGGAGCTCACTGGCCTTGTTATACCGAGATCAACCCAAGCTTAGCGGCTTGGTCACGGAATCAAGCACTCGGGCAGCGATCACGTCATATACGTCACGTCATGTGTCGTGTCAGGCCAAATTCCTGCGCTGACCCTGTGACCTTACATTACATTACACACGTTAAATAAGTGGATGTGCCACACAGTTACGGGCTATTGCCAATTGACATGCTTATGTAGGCATTTTCTGTTTTTGGAAGTCTTCAGTGTTAAAAAGAATATAGGTCCTTTTCCACTTCTACGCACTTAATCACATAGGTATTTCGACACAAGATGCTAAATACCTAATGGTAATGGTCATTTTAAATTTACTAGATATGACAAATGCAAGGGCGGAGGCAAGGGGGGGGGGGGGGCAAGGGGCCATGCCCCAACCTTCCCCTGGATGCCGGGCGGGCCCCTCTGGCGACCGAGCGAAGGCCCCCTGGGGCTGAACGCCCTAGTGTTTTGGATGGTGGCAGGCGTCCGCAAAACGCCTGACGTCGCATAAAAGATCGCCCACGAACCTGACAAAATCGTAACACGAATAAATAACAGCACCTGCTTGTCTGTTAATGACATGTATATGTAAATACGTACAAAAAGGCCCCAGCCAGTGTGGCGAGGGCCCTCTACTAACTTTTAAAGGGCCCTGTCGATCTGCAGATGGCCCCCTGTCGGCATTTAAAGGGCCCCTGTCGGTTGTAGAGGGCCCTCTGTCGGCCTTTATAGGGCCCTGCCGATCTGCAGATCGACCTGCCAATCGGTAGAGGGTCCCTGCCGGCATTTAGAGGGCCCTGCCGGCCTGTAGAGGGCCCTCTTCCAGGTGTTATGGGCCCTCTCGTTCTGCCGAGTGTCCCAGCCAATCTGTAGAGGGCCCTCTGCTGGCTTTTAGAGGGCCCTGCCGATCTGTAAAGGGTCCTCTTCCGGCCTTTAGATGACCCTGCCAGCATGTAGAGGGCCCTCTTCCAGCCTTTAGGGGGCCTGTCGATCTGCAGAGTGCTACAGCCAATCTATAGAGGGCCTTCTGCCGACCTTTATATGGCCCTGCCGGCCTTTAGGGGCCCTGGCGGCCTTTAGAGGGCCCTTCTGGCCTTGAGAGGGCCCTTCTGGCCTTTAGAGGGCCCTGTCGGCCTTTAGAGGGCCCTGCCGGTCTTTAGAGGGCCCTTCCGGCCTTTATAAGGTCATGTCGGCCTTTATAGGGCCCTTCCGACCTGTAGAGGTCCCTGCCGGCCTGTAGAGGACCCTCTTCCAGCATTTAGGGGCCCTATCGATCTGTAGAGTGTCCCAGTCAATCTGTAGAGGGCCCTCTGCTGGCTTTTAGAGGGCCCTGCCGATCTGTAGAGTTCTCGTCGGCTTTTAGAGGGCCCTGCCGATCTGCAGATGGTCATCTGCCGGCCTTTAGAGGCCCCTGCCGATCTGTATAGGGCCTCTGCTGTCCTTTAGAGGGTCCAGTGGTGGTAGAGGTAGTCTGCGGGTCGAGCGCTTGTGAGGCTCTCAAAGGAAGACCAGTCAAAGTTCTCATTGTTTTCAGTGTATGCTAGTAATGACTGAGAAGAGTACCAGGCTTTGACAATGTACGAGTATTAATCCGGCATTGGTAGGGGTCTCAGCCGAACGCCATTGGCTGGGGGGGGGGGGGAAGGGGGAGGGAGCGTTTTTCGCCACCCCTGGTTATCTTCCGAACCAATAACCGCAGCGTCGCCCTGCAGAGGTGACCAAAGATCTCGTCTGGACACACATCCGGGCAAAGACGTTGGCCCGTACTTTTCTGAGCGACCCCAAGGGGAAATCTTTTAATTAGGAAAAACTTGTAAATGTGTTTCTCATCCTTCTACGATTTTGAATTAGAAGCGCCTTGACGAGACAAACACGATAGCGTAAAACTAGAACCTTATCTTCATTAGGTAAAAAGTTATTTGCGAAAAACTGTTTTGCCAAAAACAGTTTTTTGTCGACATTGGATGATTTTAGGCGACACCGGATCGACGTGACGACAGGCGCAAGGCACAGCCGGCCGGAGTCTGTCCTGAGCACACCAAGTCGGCTCACCCTTCGCCAGACCCTTTCCACCCATCGACGCGCCTCTGCCACTGGGACGGGGGACCGCGTGGCTGGCGAGCCGCTGCGGCTAGCACACCTTAACGTGCGCTCGTTAATGCCCTCCCTAGATGACGTTGCCACGTTACTGCTAGAAAACAAGATCGATGTCATGTGCATCACGGAGACATGGCTGCAGCATGACATGGACAGTCAGTTCCTCATCTTTCCCGGCTACATCACTATTAGAAGAGACCGACCCGCCCGCGGTGGCCGGCGCGTGCGGGGTGGTGGGATATGCATCCTATACCGGTCACACCTGCGCGCCATGCGGCTCGACGTGCCCTCGGCCGGCTCGCCGCTGGAGACCCTATGGGTCAGCCTGGGCGGCTGCCGGCGGCCGGTGGTGGTCGGTGCCGTGTACCGGCCGCCCGCCGCCCCGGCCGCCGCAACGGAGGACCTGCACGACCAGCTGGTGCATCTCCACGGCCTGGGGAGGAACGTAATTGTTCTCGGCGATATGAACCTCGACCTGCTGACCCCGGACGTGCATGGTCCGAAAATATACGCACAGATGCTTCAGGACATGAGCATGAAGCAGATAGTGACGTGCGTGACTAGGCCTAACACGGCGGCTAACCGAGCCGGCCCGGGGTCCCTCATTGACCATGTCATCGTACCGGCGACCGACGACGTCACGACCACGGAGGTGATACCGACCAGCTGCAGCGACCACAGCCTGGTGGTCGCCCAGACACTCCTGCAACGTGAAAGGAGACACAGAGCCGAAATCACGGTGCGATCGACTCGGTCTCTGGTGCCGGACGCGCTCCGTCTGGACCTGCTCACGGCTGACTGGAGTGGTGTTCGTGAGGCGGTTGGTGTTGGTGATAAGTGGTCCCAGTGGCTGTCTGTATGGTCCCCACTTATTGATAAGCACATGCCCCTGACAAAACTCAGACCTCGACACCCGCCGAGCCCGTGGCTTGCGAACGAGGACCAGCTGCGCGGCGACATGCGTGAGCGTGACGAGGCTCGATCCGAGTGTGTGCGTGACCCTACACCGGAGAACCGTGAGGTCTACATATACCGTCGGAATGCCGTGAAGAGGGACCAAAACCGCGCCCGATCGACATTCTTCGCCGAGTCGTTCCGCAACTCGCGACGCACCACTTGGAAGGACATCCGGCGTTTCCTGGTATCATCGCGAAGGAGTGACGCACCAGAAGTCGCAGGTCGAGAGTGGGCGAACCGGCTGAACAATCACTTTGCCAGCTGTGGGTCACGGGTCGCTGCTGAGGTGGGATCCCAGGCTGACGCGGCTGATCCGTTGGGCCCCCGTCCGCGGCGTGTAGTGAGCGGTGCTTTCCGAGTGTATGCGGCAACGCTGCCTGAGCTCTCTGAGGCAGTAAGACAGATGTCCGCCTCGAAAGCATGTGGCGATGATGGCATCACGATCGCTATGATCCGTACGACATTCCCTGTCATTGCCCCTCACTTACTACACATTGTAAATTTCTCGATCGCGTCAGGCACTCTGCCGGGTGCATGGAAAGTGGCCAAGGTCCTGCCACTCCACAAAGCAGGCTCTGTCGTTGATCCCAACAATTATAGGCCGATATCGATTCTCCCCACCGTAGCTAAGTTGACTGAGCGAGTGATTTGTGATCAGCTGATGTCCTACCTGCAAAGTCACTGTATTCTTGGCGAGGAGCAGCATGGTTTCCGGCCCGGGCACTCCACGGAGTCGGCAATGCTGGACGCTGTTGGCCGCGTTGTTGGGCGCATAGATCAGGGAAATATCGCTTGTCTAACAACAGCAGACACCTCTAAAGCCTTTGACAGCGTCCCGCATTGCCGGCTCCTGGAGAAGCTCGGGTGGTATGGTATTGACGCGCACTGGTTTCGTGACTGGTTGTGTGACCGTTCACAGCGTGTGATGGACAGTGAGAGCGCCCCAGTGTCGCACGGTGTGGTACAGGGGTCCCTTCTCGGGCCAATACTCTACCTGTTGTACACAAACGACTTTCCAAGTTACTTCACTGACACACAAATTGTAATGTATGCCGACGACATTCAGTTCATCCACTCATGCCTTCCCTGTAACATTCCAGCTCTAAAGCAGAACGTGGAGGACACTCTGAAAGCGGCACATGTGTGGTTTGTAGCCAATAGTTTAAAACTAAATCCAAACAAGACAGAGATTTTGCTTGTCAAAACACGTCAGCGCCAGATACCGAACAATTTTTCAGTTACATTCAACGGCGCCACTCTGGTCCCCTCATCCAAAGCCAAAATATTAGGAATCATAGTCGATGCCCATCTCACATGGGAATCACATGTATCACTCGTGGTGCGCCGTTGCTACGCTACGTTGCGCGGTCTTTCAAAACTGTCGCATAGTCTTTCATATGATGTTAAGAAATTTTTGATAGAATCGCTAGTCATCCCTCATATCATGTATTGTATCACTGTGTGGGGCGGGTGTGGTGTGACGCAGAAAAAACGCGTGCAGAAGGTGCTGAATCACTGCGCTCGCGTCGTGTTCTCCGCTCGTAGATCAGAGCATGTCACTCCACTTCTTGAGGAGCTGCAGTGGGCATCGATTGACATGCGCGTGTGCGAGCGAGATATCGCAATGCTCCATCGGCTGTTTAGTCACCAGTATGCACCTCAGTGTCTACGAAACTCGATAAGTTACCGCAGTGACGTGTCTGTCAGGGACACTCGGGCCGCAGCCGCTGGACAGCTCCAGCTTCCGCGCGTGCGCACCGAAATGGCCAGACGGTATTTTGGATACAGGGCGCTCTCACTGTGGAACACGGCTCCTACGGATGTAAAGGAAGCCAAAAGCTCAGCTGGAAGTAGAAGGAAGGCGGAGGCATGGCTGAGGGCGCGAGACCATGCCAGGTGACTAGAATGATTGTGTCATATGTTCGCGACTTGTTTCTGAACGGATTGTCTATGTATTTTATCCAGTGTTCCATTTTACCCTGTGTTTTACTATATATCTTGTATTGACTCTTGGTCATAAGAGCCATCACATGGAGACCATTCGAAATAAATGAAATGAAATGAAATGAAATGAAATTTTCAAACATATTAAAACAAAAACGGAAGACATGTTGAAGAACCAGATGTGGAGAATACCCAAACCAAATTTAAAAGCAATATCTTAATTTTTGACTGACTTATGGCTCCCTAAGTGTGAGTAACTCATGACGTTATATTTTAAAATTGCGTTTTTTGTCTTTTAGTGACCAGATACAAGCAAATACATGCCAGAACTGTATTTCTGAGACAAAACTGGTATAGAAACATGCCTTTTGATTTATATTTATCAATTTCAAATTTTGACCTTTTGTGACCTGACCTTGACTTTATATGGTGTTAGATTGTGAAAATGGCTGCGAATATCGAACTATACGTGTAGGGTAACCTATACAACATGTGTTTCATGGCTTTCGTAGACCTGTGACCTTTTGTGACCTGATCTTGACCTTGACCTTTACTAACAATTTCATTTTTCCTTATGCGGGATATGTATTATACCTTTGAGAGCATTTTGTGCGATAATAATCTCAATCTAAGGTTTTGGATGGAAAATATGGCCCAAAAACTCAAATATCTCAATTTTGACTTTTGACCTTTGACCTGACCTGTTACCTGACATGTGACCTTATTTTGGAAATGTCGTGTATGCTTTGTATGCGTGTCATTGAGAGCTTTAGATTGCCCCATTGTGCGTCTCGCTGCGGTTATTGGTTCGGAAGATAACTAGTTGGGGGGGGGGGGGGGGGGGAGGGGGCGAAAAACGCCCCCCCCCCCACCCAGCCAATGGCGTTCGGCTGAGACCACAGCCAATGCCGGGTTAAGAGACCGGAATAGGACCGGAATAGACCGGAATACGAACTATTTGACCGGAATAGGAACTACTGAGCTATGCGGCACAGCATTCAGCAGGCGTCAGGTTTGAGACATATATTGGCAAGATTAGAAACTACTAAGCTATGCGGCACAGCATGCATCAAGCGTCGCCTTTAACCCTATTAGTGGCAGGGGTAGATTCTGCCCACCCCTCAGCTTTTTCGCAGATATCTCCGGAACAGCTGGGAGCAGACCCATGCAATTTTAAGAATTTTCCTAGAATTGATTTCTGCATATGGAATCAAAATTTTAAGTTCCGGACCTTAACCCGCGAGTTACTGGGGGGGGGGGGGGGTCTGTTTTTTGCCCCCTCCCGTTATTTTGCAATAACTCCTAAACGAACAACCGTATCGTCACCAAACTTGCAGTAACTTCTCTCACATCAATTCTACACATGTTGGCAAAATGAAAAATATGAGTCTATGATAGGTCAACCGGGAATGACGTCAGAGTTACGTCATGTTCTTCGGTTTTTGTTGCAAAATAATGGTTTGCGTAAAACGCTGTCAAGGGTACGATATTTGAGATAAACTAAATTGTATTAAATTAAATTACTGACAATAGACCGGGCTATCAAACTGCAATCTCGGATTTTTGAGTTTTTTGGAAATGCAAAATTTTGAGAAATCCAAAGACATTTTTTTTTAAAAACAAAATTTGCAAGAAAAAATCCGAATTATCCAAAAACCGGAGTATATGTGATTGAGATGTATGCGGTGAATATGTGTACCAATTTTAAAGTCGATATCTTTAAAATTGACCGAGTTATGACCTTTAAATGACAAAAATCGACCACTTCTCACAGCATTACTATGACAAAAAACGCATTTCCATTTTTGCTTTTTACTTCTATTTATATGAAACAAACAATGTTCTAAGGTCATTTTTCGCGTTCTAGACGAAAAACAAACCCATAAACATGTGTTACAACGCCTAATGACCGTAATCTGCAGTTTGACCTCGTGACCTCGGATGACCTTGACCTGACCCAAGGTCATAAACAGCTTAGAAAGGTACTTAGAAGTGTCAGACACCCGAATCATACCGATTTATCAACAGCTTATGCGTTTAATATCGCAATTTTGCGCGACAATTCCATCCATAGAGACCTTTCGACACGGTCAAACATTTTGTACTTGACCTGACCTGTGACGTCATCGGTGACCCCGAGGTCAACAATATTATGTTTCCCTCGATAAATTTCCCAGGGCTATCGAATGCCGTTTGAATTTTTACATTCGGTCCAGTAGTTCCGGAGATCAGGGGGGGGGGGGGGGGCAAAAAATAGCCCCCCCCCCAGTAAGTCGCGTTATGAAATATACCCCAGTAACTCGCGGGTTAACAGAGGCGGATCCAGGGCCAGGTTTTTGGATTTGGTTTCGGCGACATTTGGCGATAATACGGAGATGCGATCTTCACGGCTTCTTCCTAACTGCCTGAAGTATAAATGAGTTACATAGGTCTATGGTGATTTAAACAAGTGTAGATTAGTTGATGCTAGTGAACTATAATAAATATTACACGGCAGAGGCGGTTTCAGAGACTTGAAAAGGGGAGGTTTACAGGAAGTTATTTTGTATATATTTTGCCTCCCTTTTTCGCTAACCTGGCACCGCTTATGTATACAAATATGCTTTATAACTGTTGTGTCTGATGTCACAATAACGCACCATTTCATTTAGCCCAAAAAGTCAACAATAGACGGTTTTATAACGCATTTATTTCACCCCATATTTAGTGACCTGCAATAGACTATGATTTTTACATTTGCAAAAGTCACCGTCATATAGCAATCCCCAATTCAATATCTATCGATCCCCATTAAATGCGCTCAAATCGGTTGATAAACATGGCAGCTGTGGTCAGGGCTGGCGCTACATATTTTCGGTTGGGGGGGGGGGCAGCTTTTCCAGAGAAGGGCCCTTGGCCAAAAGGGCCCACCCAGCCTGCAATATTATGTAATATATATTTAGTATCATTTCCGTCTTTCTTGTTCCCGCACAGATTACAATTTATTTATGATCAAACTTGAACACTTTAAATAGAGCATCACAACCTTTATTTTCAAGTGACATTGTTGCGTCACACAGCTCAAGTTTTACTCAATGCGACTAAGTTATGAACTATAACTTTTTCATTTCTTGCGACATGTACGAGGGATGTTTACTATAATTCACTAGTTACCAGAAGGAATTTACTAGTCATCACATTTTCTGTTGGTGCTATCATCTCAGACAGGCACGTAGCCAGGATTTCGTCCAAGGAGGGGGGGTCGCCTCGAAAGGGCCCCTTCCCGAGCGTTGAAAGGGCCCTTTCCCAAGCGTTGAAAGGGCCAAACAAAACGGATGAAAAGGCACGTTACAGGATGGAAAATGAATGCAGTATCACAGGAATGGCATGGCCCATACCAACTTTTAGGAGCTGGAGTTAGCAAACTGCCATATCAACTTTGGAACCAGCGACACCAATTTGGAATCAGCTATACCAATTTGGAATATTTTGCTAAGCTCAAGTCCTGGAACTCAGTTCAGCTGAGCGCGCCGCCAGGTGCGGTCGCGAGCGCTGCTCGCTCCTCCCTGTGATTCCCTTTTGCCTCTCCTGCTGAGTGTGGAAGTGAGGTGAACTACCGGGTGAAGTGAGGAGAACTTCTGCCTCCGTGTGTGGTATAGAGCCACGCAGTATCCACGGTACTACCCGATTGCCTGCAACATCATACATCGTGACATCGCCCGACTCCTGGTGCTTCTCGCCGTGGTCCGAGTCCTGACCGTCGTGGGCTGCCCGGCCCCCGTGCCGCCACCGAGGCCGACTCACCGGGAGCTCGACCGTCAGCTGAGGCATCACATCTCTCGTAGAAGACCAGCTTCTCTACGACCGAGTCAAAATGCGGTGTTTTGCTCTCCAAAGCCGACTGTGTCCGACCCGACCGTGTCCGACCCGACCGTGTCCGACCCGAGTGACGTCACGCCGCTCCACGCTGGTCCCAGTCGGCGCGGTCCATGGCAGACCAACCGGTGACCGGCGGCCAGAGCCCCTGAGGCGGTGGTGTGTCTTTCGCCCGAGCCCCGAAGTACCGCACGGGCGACGGCGAGCGACTCGCCCGAGCCCCACCTAGCCGCGCAGGTAGCCGTGACCCAGCTCGGCCGCGGCACACCTCAGGCGCCGGCGGCCCGCAGCGGCGGACGGCGGCCCCAGCGCCGCGGAGCCAGGGGCGCAACCACGTCCAAAAACGTGGTACGGACAAATTGTCGTTGGGGGCGCCATCGCTCAAGAGGGGCGCCATCGTCAAACAAAACTCGCAAAATCACAAATGTGTCATTTTTAGATGTAGTGTATGTATGTATTTACCTGTAATCTACTGTAGTACTGAAAAATAATGCCTCCATCCCCATAATCAATATGAGACCCCTGGCAGATCCAGCTTCTCTCCGTGGGGGGGGGGGGGGGCATGTTTTTGTAGCAAAAGAAAGTACCCTATTTTTCCCCTCCGCGGATTTGGGCCGGTCACCTTATTTTTGTATTCGAGCTTAAGAAATTTACCTTTTTCGGAGAGGAAAAAAAAACACAAAACGCGATATTCCGTAGCATATACACATATAAGTAATAATAACGTTTATCTCATACCAACTCGCAGGGACGTCGCCAATATTTTTTTTAGTGTGGGTCGGCTGAAATGGGAAAAAAATAACCCCCATTTTTGTCTGCGTGTATTTAAGCCTTTGCAGCACTTGTAATGTGGATTTTCATATTATAGCAGGTACTTGTTATTTAGCGCCGCCAAGCAGCGCTATTTTTGTTACGGGTTTGCCTGATACAACCCATAAATATAGGCGTGGGGACCGAAGACGATGACGATGGCTTCGTTATGACGATGGCCACTGGCGGCGTGACAATTTTAATTTTGGGTCGTGGAAAACGGAATTTTTATATTGGAACCAGACCGTGATTGGAGCCAAGCCTCAGGAACCCCTTTTCCTGGTTGCACAGCTCGGTATGATGTAAAATATTGAAATGAAGGTAGTGTTTCATATACCTACATTAGCCTCGGATAATAAATCACGATGACCGGTGGCAGTCAGCGCTCAATAGTACACATGCTAATAATAACTGTATACATATGCACCGAACTGTAACAAACAACTGGTAACAGTGCAAATGGTTTGAAAGCAGCAAGATGCAGAACGACTTTTCTACGCATAAATGGTCCCTGTGGATCTGGAGGAGCCTGGTGGGATTTGGCTTGGGGAGATGGTCCTGTCCTGATCCCCACTATTAGCTCTTCGGTCCAGCAAGTTGGGCACCTCTGGAGCAGATTCCGGATGCCGAGGTCCGCGTCTTTGCGTTCGCGTCGCCTTTTTCGGAACTTGACACCCCCCTCTCCGGTTTTTCGAGGATAGCAAAAAGCAGCGGCGCGCAGCGCCGCCGTTTTTGGCACAGCTGTTCCGGCATCAATTGCCCACATTATGTTTTTAAAAAATACCTCGGGTCATCTCAGGTCAGGTCACCAGATCAGGTCACGTGACACCACCTCCAAAAAACTTGTGGTCGTACCCCAGTCACAGTTTTTGTATGATCGGTTTTACACTTACTGGATTTCATAAGGTCATATATCTACAATTCGTGTACCTTGTATTTTTTTTTATATCAGCGACCTAAGGTCGGGTCAATTTCGTGACCTCCCCATTATAAGTCAATGGGGAAATATTCAAATGCATCCTGTTCCAAGGATACGCAAGATAACAGTCTAATTCCTTCTGGATCATGCCATTATAGGCCATTCTTGATTACCTAGGTGCCATTTTTGTTCAGTGACCCCTACAGGCTCAGCCGAGGTCATCCGAGGTCACCAACAGTTTTATGTCAATAACTCTCGACATAATGACGATAGACAAGTGAAACCGACACCAATGTGCTTGTCTCGTCGAGACACGTCTTCTCTTTTGCAACATGACCTACTTGGGTCACCACTTGACCTTGACCTGAGGTCAAATTTGAAATGAATATAACCTGGTCAACACTAGTATGATTCGAAGAACATTGACGAGACAAACACGATGGCATCAAAATGATTGCCTTGTCTTTATTAGGTAAAAAGCTATTCGTGAAAACTGTTCGGTAAAAATAGCCTTTTTAAATTTGATGAGCTCTGTAGCCTAAACCATCAACCTGAGCTCAAATCTGATGACACTTTGCAGATTGAATTTTTCTAGAGCGATCCATTTCTTTTTCGGTTTGTTCTTAGCTATCCTAGTTCCTGTGATATCTGGGGGTTTCTGGAGCGAAGTCCTAAAACTTGAAAATTTGACCTTCGATGACCTCTAATAACCTCAATATTGACTTGAAGAAAAATAATATCTGAAATACTTTCGAATGTGCTTGTCGAGAGGTTTGGAACACCGTTTTCCGCGTCTTTATAGCCCTTTTAGTGTTCGAGTTAGAGGGGGGTGTCTACCCCCGGTACGGCGAAGTTGGCGCCGAGCACCGGCACGTCGCGGGTTAATGAAATTCATTTTCCCATTTTCCAAATTTGTATATGCAATTGCGAAACTTGTGAAGTTGTGTCATGCCGCGAAGCGCCGCGAAATTTTCCGGTTTTTGACTGTGGATAGCTGGATTTTGACTGAGCTGCAAAGACAATTTTTACGATTTTACGATAAATTGGGAACGCACGGAAGGGCGGGGGGATACTTGGATGCTTCCCCCCAGATTACTGTGGGGGGGGGGGGGGGGGGGGGGGCATTTTCCCCTGATTCCCCCCTTGGATCCGCCAGTGTATGAGACCATGGGGGCGGCATTTGCTTATTGTCCGGTAGGGCGCCTTTTCTCCTCCATGGCGCGGCATTTGCTTCTAAGCCCATTGTCCGATGCCCATTGTCCGACTTAATGGGCGGCTTTTCTTCCCAATGGGGGCGGCATTAATTAGCTGCTATGGACAATGAGCATTTGTCCAATTTAGAGGGCGCCTGTTTTACCCCCTGGGGGCGGCATTTGCTTATTGTCCGGTGGGGTGCCTGTTCTGCTCCATGGGGCGGCATTTGCTTCTAGTGGCGCCTATCCTGTTCCTCAGTCGCCATTTACTTCTGGGAGTGCCAATTGTCCGATTCCCAGGGGTGCCTGTCAGAGGGGTGCGCAGAAATTCACAAAGGACCAGGATCGGGTGGCGCCCCTCAGGCCTTGAAGCCTGATGGGTGCCACCCGATCGACAGGGGCGCCTGGCGAAATTTTTGAAGGGGGTGCATCTCCTTCCGCACCGTGCGGAAGTAGATGCGCCTCCACCCCCGTCAATAGCCGGAGGGGCGTTGTCACGGGCGGAGAGGGGCAGTCACTAGTCGGAGGGGCGCCGTCACTCGCCGGAGGGGCGCCGTCACTGACCGGAGGGGCGCAGTCACTAGTCGGAGGGGCGCCGTCACTATCCGGAGGGGCACTGTCACTGGTCGGAGCCCGGAGGGGCGCCGTCATTCGCCGGAAGGGCACGGTCACTGACCGGAGGGGCGCCATCAATGGCCAGAGGTGCACCGCTACTGGTCGGATGGGCGCCGTCACTCGCCGGAGGGGCGTGGTCACTGGCAGGAGGGGCGCCATCACTGGCCGGAGGGGCGCCGTCACTCGCCGGAGGAGCGTGGTCACTGGCCGGAGGGGCACCGTCACTGGCCGGAGGGGCGCCTTCACTGGCCGGAGGGGCGCCGTCACTGGTCGGAGGGGCGCCGTCACTGGCCGGAGGGGCGCCTTCACTGGCCGGAGGTTCGCCGTCACTGATCGGAGGGGCGACGTCACTGGCTAGAAGGGCGCCGTCACTGGTCGGGAGGGGGGGGGGGGAGGCGTCACTGACCGGAGGGAGCGCTGTCACTAGCCGGAGGGGCGCCGTCACTGGCCGGAGGGGCGCCGTCACTGGTCGGAGGTGCACCGTCACTGGCCGGAGGGCGCCGTCACTGGTGGGAGGGGTGCCGTCACTAGACGGAGGGGCGCCGTCACTGGCCGGAGGGGCGCCGTCACTAACCGGAGGGGCTCCGCCACTGGCCGGATGGGCGCTGTCACGGGCCGGAGGGGCGCTGTCACGGGCCGGAGGGGCGCCGTCACGGACCGGAGGGGCGTATTCACTGATCGGAGGGGCTGGCGCTTTGCATGGGCGCCTCGGGTCCAAAGACCAGGTCGTGCCCTGAATAACCGTATACTCTGTACGCCACTGGTACCTGTCCTGTTGGCGGTGCTAATTGCAAACACAAATGGTCCGGGGAGGGGGAGGGGGGAGCCTTCGGCGTCAGTCAAAAACGGTACGGACATTTCGTACTGTCCGTACAGGTGGTTGCGCCCCTGCGCGGAGCCCGCGGCCGCAGGGGTCGCGGTAGCCGGCGCTCGGAGGCAGTGGACCCCGGTTTGCGCGTCTGCAGACGTATTGACATCAACAGACACTCCACGAATAAGCGTGGCTATTACATGTCATAAGTCGGTTAAATAAAACAGTAGGGAAGTTACAATTGTCACGATGGGAAACCAAGCAGACTATCACGCAGACGTACACACAAACACTCAAACAAACAAACAAACAAACAAACACACACACACACACACACACACACACACACACACACACACACACACACACACACACGCACACAGACACACACACACACACACACACACACACACACACACACACACATACACACACACACACACACACACACACACACACACACACACACACACACACACACACACACACACACACACACACACACACACACACACACACACCCATAGTCACTTATTGCCGAAAGAAAGACCGGGCTGCCTGTTTGAAACGTGTCGGTTCCAGCCCCCTCACATCATCCGGCAACGTGTTCAGCAGCGATGTCGCACGGTACGAAAACGAACGCTGTCCGGCCGCCGTTTTCATGGCCGGCGGGCGCAGGTACTGGTCCTGTCGCGTGACACGCTCACAGGGCCGCGCATCAGCGTATAGGTGCGGAATAAAGGGGCGAGGTCCGCAGGCTCATCCAACACATATGCTTTATGAGCAACAATCGCCGCCTGGTAATCGCACATCTGGCGAGGCGCGAGGAGGTTCAGGTCATCCCGCGCGTGAGACACATGATCATACTTTCTGAGTCCAGTAACGACCCTCGTTGCAAAATTCACAACTTTCATCAGTCTGTTGTCGTTAGCAGCCGAACCATTGCCATATAAAGAGATACAGTATCTCACGTGCGAGACGACCAGACCGCGCACAATAGTTAGCATCACGTTCTGCGGAAGGAAGTGCCTCAGGTGGCGGAGACCGATCAGGAGGCCGACACACTTTCATACCACGTCACTGACATGTGCGTCCCAGCTAAGGTGGCGGTCAAACAGCACGCCGAGGTTTTTAACGAACTGGCTCTCCTGGGTGGTCTCCCCACCGACCCGCACGCTGATAGGCGAGATGTCGCGGGTGTTCTGCCGGGTGCCAAGGAGAAGGATTTCAGTTTTGGATACGTTGAGTTTAAGTCCGTGTGCATGGAACCACGATGATAAGGAGGACAGTGCGTAGGATGAGGCTGGGAAGGTTGCATCCATGCGTAGGATGGGGCTAGGAAGGTTGCGTTTGACATCGGATATATGTAAGGACCTGGGTATCGTCAGCGTACTTGGTCACATGAGCGTCTGGCGCGTGCAGGCTGAGGTCGTTGGCAAACATAGTGAATAACAGAGGACCAAGGGCGGATCTCTGGGAAACACCCATGGTATTGGAAAGAGGCTTGGAGATCACTCTGTCACCAGAAGGGGAAGAGATGCAAACTGACTGAGTATGACCGATGAGATAGGATTAAAACCAGACCGGGTCAATGCTATAGAGCTGGTGTTTGGAAAGAAGCTGTGAATGAGGAATAACGTAAAAGCATTTACTAAGGTCTTGGAGATCACTCTGATCACTCTGACAGAGTGATCTCCAAGTCCGCCCCTGTAGCTCAGTGGGAGAGCGCTGGACCTCTGACCTATCCCGGTGTGGCAGCCCGGGTTCGAGTCGCTTCGGCGCTAGCTGTTTGCTCCTGACTGGGATGGCCTGCGGCCAGTGGCAGCGGTCGCTCTACTCAAGGTCAGGTGACGTCAGTGAGCGGGGCGGACCGTGTCCAGGTATGTCGGGCACGTAAAACTTTCGCCTCTAAATTCGGCCGGCCAACAGGAATTGCGCGATCGGGTGGTGAGGTCAGGACCTGCGCAACAAGCTCTGCTTAGCGTGGGTCTTGACCTCGGAAATCCATCCATACAAAAACATTCGGACTAAATTTATAAACATTCGGACTAAATTTATTAAATTTATTTAAACAGAGAGACATGTCCACGGTCCATGTTGGACAAGATGCGGTTAGTGATGGAGAGCAGAGCGGCTTTTGTGGAATGGCGGGGCCGAAAACCATTTGGGATGGGGAGAGGAGATGATTATCGGACATGTAGGCAGACAGGTGGCGCTGTACCACACGCTCGACGATTTTGGCTATGATGGGGACTGTAGAAATAGGACGATAGTTAGAGACTAGGGTTGGGTCACCGGATTTGAAGATGGGATGAACCAGAGAGTGCTTCCAAGAATCGGGGAAGTCGCATGAGGTAAGGCAGGCATTGACAACATGGAGCAGGACAGGGCCGATGGCGTCAAAACAAAGGAGCAGGAAACGAATACAAATACCGTCAGATCTACACGCACCAGAACGCTTCACGGAGAATACTACCTCCCGCAGCTCGGACAGTGTCACCCCGGTAACACGAAAACCGCAAGCTCCTACCCGTGGTAGACGGCATGAAAGACGTCTGCTCATCGGCGCTCTGAACGTCCAGAGCCTGACAC
Organism: Chirona hameri; assembly: GCA_036785665.1. Taxonomy (NCBI): domain Eukaryota; kingdom Metazoa; phylum Arthropoda; class Thecostraca; order Balanomorpha; family Balanidae; genus Chirona; species Chirona hameri. The sequence goes on from JAXIVJ010004963.1 coordinate 52,556, forward strand.
CCAAGCTTCTGGAGCTGACCGACGAATTCGCCCGCCGCGACTACGGCGGCATGCTCCTGTCAGAGACGTGGCTACGACCCGCCACCCCTGGCCGTCTCCTGGTGATCCCTGGGTACTCCCTGAGTCGTGTTGACCGTCCAGGCAGCCGCTGCTACGGCGGTGTCGCCATCATCACGAAGGCGGGCATCACTTCAACGGTGCTGAAGCTCCCGGACTCCCAGTGTCCAGGCAGCCAGCTGGAGTCGCAGTGGGCGCTGTTGAAGCTGGAGCAGAACCGCCATCTCATCGTCGGCTCGCTGTACCGGCCGCCCCGCTACTCCGAAGCTGCCCTGCGAGCCGACTTCTCCGACCTCGAGACCCAGCTACGAGTTCTGATTGATCACCCCACCGTCCCGCTTGTCATCTGTGGTGACCTTAACCGCAACTTGTTGAAGGACCCCAGTAATCGTGTGAGTCAACACCTTCGTGATTTCTTATCTGTCTATTCCCTGGACCAGTTGGTGACTGGCCCAACCTTTACTTCTGGCTTTCTTTTGGACGTCTGTGTCGTGAAAGACTGGGGATCGTGTATAACTGTAGTGTGCAATACTGTCACTTTAGTCCTCATAAATTCATCAACGTGTTGGTCTACTGCCGAAGCAGCGTCAGAAGCCCACTGTCATCACATCTCGTTCATTTAATCGTGTTGATGTCGCCGCGCTAAACCGTGACTTGCTACTCGTAGATTGGGGCGACGTTTTTTCTTCAGAGACAGTTGGAGACCAGTGGCATGCCTTTTTGACCTTTTTTTTTGCCTGTCATCGACGCTCACGCCCCGATTAAGAACCGGACTATCCGGAACCCCACCGCTCCTCCCGTCTCCGCCGCCACGTGCGATCTGATGTCCCAACGTCGTGCTGCGTTACGGCGGTCGGGTCAGGAGTCGGTCGAGTATAGGGAGCTGAACCGTACTGTCCGGTCCGCGGTGCGACGCGACCGGAGTAGGGAGCTCCAGAGGGAGATCAGCGAGCGGGGACCCAACAAGGGTGGCAATGTATCAGGTCGGTGGTTGCTGGGAAGAAGGACGGGCAGAATATTCAGCCGGATTTACCTGCTGACGATCTGAATTCGTTCTTTGTTTCCGTCGGTCCTCGGGTCGCTGCCGAGATCCGGCCCAGTGGACACCCACCGACCTGAGTGTGCGTCTGCCCCGTATTGGGGCGTGCAGCTTCAAACTGAGTGTTCATTCAATAACCACAAATGATCAAGGTAGTAGGCGTTTTCCGACATTTTTAACGTTAAATATGACAATAATTATTTATATAATACAAAAAGGCGGACCAACCGCAACAGTTACAAAGTACCGGAATTGTTTAGCTTATGCCGGAACAATGGTATTATCTGGCATGTGGTACATTTGCCACATTTCCTGAAGAATACGTTGTTAACATGATTATATTACAAATTTAGCCCTGTTTCCCTATGGCGGCCTTACGCTTTCAGCCGCCCGGGAGCGGCGAATGAGCGGCTCGGTCCGTAACGAATGCGCCGAGAAACGGGCCGATTTTTTTTCTAACCCGCATATAATTGAATTTGTAGTAAAATTGCGCCGCGGAGCGGCGCGAAAATTTGGAGTTGTATTCCTTGGACAACTGCATTCTTACTGTTGAAAGGCTCGGGTCCCTTCAGATCGTCTAGGGGCCCCTCCCACCTTTTCAACGCCCTTCCGACATGTTCAGGGACTCATCTGAGATCTGCGAAAAGACATGATGTGGAGTGGGTGATATATATTACATACAAAGAGGGCTTACTCTACAATACAAATTAAAATCGGAACTTTCGGGTATATTATAACACCCTGACGAAGGGTGTTACGATATACCCGAAAGCTCCGATTTAAATATTTGTATTTTGGAGTAAGTCATCTTTGTATTCAATCTTAATCTGGGATCTCTACGTGCTTTTGGCCCTTCCGGTCTGACCAGGGATTCCTCTGACCTTCCAATAAGCCCCTCTTGTGTGTCAAGGGGCCCATTCGGCCTGTTCCGAGGTCCTTCCGATCTGGCCAGCGACTGCACTGGCTGTTTTGTCGCCCTGCCGACATTCTCAGGAGCCCCTCCGACCTGACCAGGGGCCCCTTCAGTTTGGCTAGGAACTCCTCCGGCATGCTCAAGGGCCCTTCCGACCGCCCTAGTAGCCCTTTCGGTCTAGCAAGGGGCCCCTCCGACTTGCCCAGGAGCGCCTCCGATCTGCCCAGCGACTCTTCTGGTCGGACTGCGCTGGCTGCTTTGTCGCCCTGCCGACATGCTCAAGGGGCCCTCCGACATGCCCTGGGGCCTCTCCGTGCTGGCTAGGGCCAATTCGGCATGTTCATGGGCCCTTCTTACCCGCCCAAAGGTCTTTTCGGTCTGGTCAGGGGCCCTCCTATCTGCACAGCGGCCCTTTGAACTTTCCAGGTCCCTCTGGTCTCTCAGGGGCCCTCCAGCCTTCTAAGGGACCCTTCCGACCTGGCAAGGGACTGCGCTGGCTGCTTTGTCGCCTTGCAACATGCTCCGATGGCCCTACGACCTGCTCTGGGGACCCTCCGAGCTGACTAGGGGCCCATTCGGCACGTTCAGGGGCCCTTTTGACCCACCTAGGGCCCTTTCAGTCTGGTCAGGGGTCCCTCTGAACTGCACAGGGACCCTTTTAACTTCACAGGGCCCTCTGGTCTGTCCAAGGGCACTCCACCTGCTCAGGGGCCCTTATGACCTGGCAATGGATGGCGCTGGTTGCTTTGTCGCCTAGCCGACATGCTCAGGGGCCTCTCGACCTGCCCAAGGGCCACTCTGTGCTGGCTGGGGGCCCATTCGACGTGTTCAGGGGCCCTCTGATCTGCTCAGGGGTCCTTTTGGTCTGGACAGAGGCCCCTCTGACATGCACATGGCTCTTTTGAACGTCCAAAGGGCCCTTTGGTATTTCAGAGCGGGCCCTGGTGCCCTCTGAAGTGCTCTAGACTCTCTAAAGACCACTCCTCGCGTGGTAAAGAGCCCAGGAGCGCTTCGCGCGGTCTCTTTGGAAAAGGGCCCTCCTGACCTCCAGAGGGGGGGGGGGGGGGGGGGGCACCCGCCCCCCCCCCTTGGCTATGTGCCTGATCTCAGATGACATCAAAACGTCCCGAAGGTGGAACGACGAGCACTGTTCAGGGACGCATATTCGCGTGCCATATCCCGATCAGGAACCTCGCGCGTCTCCTTCTGATGGACATGACACTTGGCAGACTGCTGCCACAGAGTTGAGCTTGCGTTGCTTCATCGCGCCCCGAGACAGTCTGAGAGAACATTCAGCTCGTCCGCCCGCCAGGCTGGCCGAAAAGGGCCCAGCTGGCGGTTGGAGGGTCAGCTGCCCCTCCTGCCCCCCCCCTGTGATGCCGTCCCTGGATGTGGTGGATCAAATATACCTCTAATTTGGTTAGTTTTTGCCCCCTGTTTCCCCCTATCAAATATTTCGGATTAAAACAAAAAAATGTAGATCGTGTTGAGGGGAATCGAACGCCGTTTGATTTGTGAAAATCGTACAGGTGGATCTCGAGATCTCCGGGGGGGGGGGGGGGGCAAATCCCCCTCCCCACCTCCCTGCCACTAATAGGGGTAGCCAGGAGCCTGTCACTAATAGGGTTAAGAGACATCTATTGACCGGAATAGGAACTACTGAGCCATGCGGCACAGCATTCCGCAGGCGTCAGGTTTGAGAGACATCTATTGACAAGATTATAAACTACTTAGTTATACGGCACAGCATGCATCAGGCGTCCCCGCGACATCTATTGACTGGTATAGGAACTACTGATAAATGTGGCACACCGTGCATCACACAACATCCTTGTAAGATTATATTTGCTGGAATAGGAGGGACATGTTGCAACAAGTTCATGTATGGGACAGCCGTAAACCAGACGGTATTTCCAGGAGTGGTTCTGCAGTGAACATGACAGAACGTGATCGGCGTGATCGGCTTAACCCGCGAGTTACTGGGGGCTATTTTTTGCCCCCCCCCTCCCGTTATTTTGAAATAACTCCTAAACGAACACCCGTATCGTCACCAAACTTGCAGTAACTTCTCTCACATCAATTCTACACATGTTGGCAAAATTAAAAGTATAAGGCTATTATAGGTCAACCGGGAATGACGTCAGAGTGACGTCATGTTCTTCGGTTTTTGTTGCAAAATAATGGTTTGCGGAAAACGCTGTCAAAGGTACGATATTTGAGATAAACTAAATTGTATTAATTCAAATTACTGACAATAGACCGAGCTATCAAACTGCTATCTCGGATTTTTGAGTTTTTTTAAAATTCAAAATTTTGAGAAATCCAAAGACATTTTTTTTTGGACAAAATTTTCAAGAAAAAATCAGAATTATCCAAAACCCGGAATATATGTGATCGAGACTTATGTGGTGAATATGTGTACCAAATATAAAGTCGATATCTTTAAAAATGACCGAGTTATGACCTTTAAATGACAAAAATCGACCACTTCTCACAGCATTACCATGACAAAAAAACGCATTTCCATTTTTGCTTTTTATTTCTATTTATATGGAACAAACAATGTTCTAAGGTCATTTTTCGCGTTCTAGACGAAAAACAAACTCATAAACATGTGTTACAACGCCTAATTACCGCAATCTGCAGTTTGACCTCGTGACCTCGAATGACCTTGACCTGACCCAAGGTCATAAACAGCTTAGAAAGGTACTTAGAAGTGTCAGACACACGAATCATACCGATTTATCAACGGCTTATGTGTTTAATATCGCAATTTTGCGCGACAATTCCATCCATAGAGACCTTTTGACAAGGTCAAACATGTTGTACTTGACCTGACCTGTGACGTCATCGGTGACTCCGAGGTCAACAATATTATGTTTCCCTCGATAAATTTCCCAGGGCTATCGAATGCCGTTTGAATTTTTACATTCGGTCCAGCAGTTCCGGAGATCAGAGGGTATGGTGGGGGGTGGGGGGTGGGGGGGGGGGGGGGGCAAAAAATAGCCCCCCCAGTAAGTCGCGTTATGAAATATACCCCAGTAACTCGCGGGTTAAAATGTCCATCATGAGCCGATCTCTAAATTAGGCGAATCTTGATTCTTGATAGCAGCCACTGGCAACACTGATACGTGCTCACTTCATCTGAAATACTCTCAGAAGCGTCTCTGGAATATTTGCAAACGTTAGTGCACTGTTAGGTAGTGGATCTTGATTCTTGTATGTTTATCAGGAAACTTGTAATGGTTATTGTATAAACGCATTGGTGGTGGGCCTAAGTTCCCCGAGCCAGGCGACATTTTACCACACCGGCATCTTTTCATATATGTTACGTAAGCAATGTATTGTCTTGCATGCGGGAATTCACATATATGCAGTCATTTGGGCGGCTGTAATATTCATGTGGGTTTACAGTGAGTCCTGCTCGTGTCAGTGTCCCGGAAACACAGCAGCATTATGATTACATCAATAGGAAAGTTGGTGGTTTCCAGTTACAATAGCTTTGTCACTATACATCACCACAGGTAGGTATGTGGTTGGCAGGAGTCGGACGGTGGACGGACTGCGCTGCTGTGTCGAGATAGAGTGGATTAATATGGCCGTAGTCTGTCTCCCTCCATCAGCCGGTGCGATTAATCTGAGCCGCCCTGGGCACCAAGTTGAGGCCTTTCAAATGGGTTCCGCGAGCTAACCGCCCGGTCACGGAGGACGTCTTCGTGTTTCAATATAGGAAATATATAATCAATGAGGATTGAGGATTCAGCGATTCAATAGCTGAGGCCAACGGTACCGATCGTCGCCGGCACTGCCTTTCCGCCGCCTTATAGTTCACTTCAGCCATGCCATATAAGCATGTTATGATTAAATATGCCCGCTATTAATCCACCGTTCACACATCGCTCTGATGGTATAGGCGTCATTACGTACAGGATTTGATCAAGAGTTCTCTGATAAACACAGGACATCACCAGAACAGACCGGGTCACCGGGCGGTGTCAGCACGTCACCGGGCGGTGGCAGCACGTCACCGGACGGTGACAGCACGTCACCGGGCGGTGTCAGCACGTCACCGGGCGGTGGCAACACGTCACCGGGCGGTGACAGCACGTCACCGGGCGGTGTCAGCACGTCACCGGACGGTGGCAGCACGTCACCGGGCGGTGTCAGCACGTCACCGGGCGGTGTCAGCACGTCACCGGGCGGTGGCAACACGTCACCGGGCGGTGACAGCACGTCACCGGGCGGTGTCAGCACGTCACCGGACGGTGGCAGCACGTCACCGGGCGGTGTCAGCACGTCACCGGGCGGTGGCAGCACGTCACCGGGCGGTGACAGCACGTCACCGGGCGGCGACAGCACGTCACCGGGCGGTGTCAGCTGCGTCAGTTCAGCACCGTGTGTCTGTACTCACAGCGTACATCAGAGCAGGGCCAGCAGAGCCGATCGGGCCCTGTCATCCCCGTATGTCTACTCACGTCGTAGAGCCGCAGAGTCCGCCGGCCGGGGCCGAGGCTGCCGCAACTCAGCGTAACGTTCACCACCATGCTGAGCTCCTGTCGGGGCCGCTCCGGCCGGCCGGACCGCGGCGCCCCGGCAGGGCTGCTCCAGTGTACGAGCTCTCGGCGGGAACACCTGGTGATGAGAAGACGCGACAGAGGTCAGCCCTCATCCGTGGACCGTCTGCACACACATGTCTGGTTACTACTGAACGATCATGACAGGGACGATGATGATAGTGGTGTTAGTGAGTCTATCTGACGGTCATAATATTATCAGGTTAAAAGGTTATAAGATAGTCTATGAGACTAAGTAAATTCCAAAGAAATATACTAGAGAAGGAACGCATTTATCCGTATACATACCTATGACTGCTTAGTATTCCGTTCCTCCCAGGTTAGGTTGTAGCTCACCTCAGCGTGTGCCCTTCCCAGAGTTCGAGACGCAGTCGGACGGGCCGGTCGGCGGTGCCCTCCGCCACGCTCAGTCCGGGGAACAGCACGGTGTCTCGGTGCGGCTGTGCGTCGCAGTCGCTGTACTGCTCGGTCGTCCAGCGGTCGGGCTGGTGGAACCACAGTTCGGCCAGCAGGACGACCGGTCCGGCCCTCAGGTAGGGCACAGGCGGGTTCAGCCGTGTCCCGAACCAGGCCGGGTCCAGCGGCGGCTCACTGACCACCCGTACACTGCGGAGGTGGCCGGCCGGGAAACAGACGACAGGGGGCGCCACCCGCACCCGGGACCGGTACCTCCGGTCCGCCTGCCGGCACACAGAATCTCACTGAACAGCCGGGACACAGCCGACAGGGGGCGCCAGCCGCACCTGGGACCGGTACCTCCGGTCCGCCTGCCGGGACACAGAACCTCACTGAACAGCCGGGAAACAGCCGACAGGGGGCGCCAGCCGCACCTGGGACCGGTACCTCCGGTCCGCCTGCCGGGACACAGAGCCTCACTGAACAGCCGGGACACAGCCGACAGGGGGCGCCACCCGCACCCGGGACCGGTACCTCCGACCCGCCTGCCGGCACACAGAGCCTCACTGACCACCCGTACACTGCGGAGGTGGCCGGCCGGGAAACAGACGACAGGGGGCGCCACCCGCACCCGGGACCGGTACCTCCGGTCCGCCTGCCGGCACACAGAGCCTCACTGACCACCCGTACACTGCGGAGGTGGCCGGCCGGGAAACAGACGACAGGGGGCGCCACCCGCACCCGGGACCGGTACCTCCGGTCCGCCTGCCGGGACACAGAACCTCACTGAACAGCCGGGACACAGCCGACAGGGGGCGCCAGCCGCACCTGAGACCGGTACCTCCGGTCCGCCTGCCGGCACACAGAACCTCACTGAACAGCCGGGACACAGCCGACAGGGGGCGCCAGCCGCACCTGGGACCGGTACCTCCCGTCCGCCTGCCGGGACACAGAACCTCACTGAACAGCCGGGACACAGCCGACAGGGGGCGCCAGCCGCACCTGGGACCGGTACCTCCGGTCCGCCTGCCAGGACACAGAACCTCACTGAACAGCCGGGACACAGCCGACAGGGGGCGCCAGCCGCACCTGGGACCGGTACCTCCGACCCGCCTGCCGGCACACAGAACCTCACTGAACAGCCGGGACACAGACGACAGGGGGCGCCACCCGCACCCGGGACCGGTACCTCCGGCCCGCCTGCCGGCACACAGAATCTCATGCGCGGTGCCCATATGGACCGCTAGATGTCGTAACGTGAGCAAGCGCGCGGAAACGGGAGAGAGCGGCGGATAACCGAAGCGCAGTCAGCTGACACTACGACTTCTGGCGGTGGATATGGGCACCGGGGATTTGACGCGTTTTCGGGGTGGCACTTTCGTGCGGTTTGGTGACGTTCTCACACCATTTTGTTCGCGTAGGCAGAACGTGGAGAGGTGCGCAGAAGTTGGACAATGTTGAACGTTCTTGTCCGTTATTGTCGGTTCCATCTGTCCTGCTGTTGAAAGTGAAGTTTCCTGTTTGTATTTTCTTCTACATAATCGAGGTGGGTACATTTGGTTATTTGAGTTTGATTTGAATGTTGAAGGTTAATTCAAATTTGAATATGGTTGAAGCCAAACATTTGCTTCTGATGAATCATAATCCTGATGCTATTCCAATGGCTCAGGCTCAATTTGATTATTTTAATATCATTTACCTATAGGTTAATGATATAAATTCAGACTGGTTATTGATTCAACTTTTTTTTAGAACGATTCAATCATGATACATTTAGGAATTTGAATGATTCAATCACTGTTTGATACACAGATACAATTTTGAGAATTGATTCCATCCGATTCAAAGAATCAAAACAAATATTTTAATCGATTCACGTTTGATTCAACATTTAAATATATGATGTGAATTTATGTCAAATCAATGCAAATATTAACATGCCTATATATGATCATTAAAACATTGTTACAGAAATAGTATTTTAGTATAAATGAATGTAGCCACTGGGACTGCATGTATTTGCACAATTTACCAGTGTACTTGTATTGTTAAGAATCGTTAAATATTTTGATTCAATCAGCCTTGATTTGATGCGGGTTTTGATTCAATCACGATTCACGAATCAAAAGATCTGGTCGTTGATCAATAATTTTTGATGATTCAATGAATTTTGATTGAACGATTCCAATCGATTCAATCAGTGTCGAATCAATACACCTTCTGATATTGATATTGCAAGGCAACTTCATTAAAACAGGTCACACTTTTTACTTCATGCTACATTTTCATCAACAATTTGCCATTTTCAAACTGTTACCCCCCCCCATTAATGTGCATTTCAATACCTTACACCAGTTCCCACCCACTTGTTTTCAGATGATGAAGAGCAGAATGAACTCCAAATTGAAATGGTACACACACAAATATGAATGGCGCAAGGCGCGCCCCAGCGTGAGTGCGAGATTCAGGAGGACTTATTCATGCGAGCTTATTACTGCCAAGATACCCAGTTAGTGAGTCTTTCCGTTCACTGATAATCCAGTGCATTGATCGTTGTTGTGCTGTGCCCTGTTTGTACGCTCAATAAACACTTTTCCATAACATCAACGCATTTATTGTGTTAGCGAGCAAACTCCTGCCCTCCGAGTCTTCAAAACGATAACACGATTTCACGCATTCATGCCGTAATGCAACGTTCGACGCTACTCAACGTCATCTACTCAGGTACGAACAATTAGCAAAACCAGTCCTAGCCATCAGCAGCAAGTCCCAGCTTCAGCACGTGACGGGCCTGCTCGCGGCAGTGGAGCCAGGCTGGCTGCACCGACGGCCGGTGGCGGCACCGCGGGCGCCGAGCGCTGTCGAACCAGCAGCCGACCTCAGCGCTGCCGCTGTACTCGACCGCGCGCCGCCGCCGGCGGCACAATCATGCACAGTCACAACGGCGTAGCGCCCATCCCGATTTGAGAAGACCACGGACGGCAGCAGCTTCAGCGCCAGCTAGGCCACTCCGACTTTTGACATCACTCTGAAATGCCCAGCTCACCGCGACGGACCACGGGATCCTGCCAGGGTACTGCCCCCTCCGGTGACGATAACTAATCCGCGAATCGATCCCTCAGCGCCATAGCGTCCAGAGCAGTGTTGTTGGAGCCGAGCCGTCGGGGACACCCGAGCGCGCCAGCTGCCTCCGATTGCAACCGTCACGCGCCTCTTCGCAACTGGCCGTCGTGCTCGACATCCATGTCGTCCGGGCCGATGTAAGACAGCGAGTCGGTGGACATTGATGTGCCTGCCATCTATCGCACCTGAAACAAGATACAGCACAATGCTATTAGATATAGTATGAAATATGTTACTATACCTGCGCTATAAACATCAGACTGGTCACTGGTACCACTGGACTGGTACCATCAGACTGGATTGGTACTTGGAAAGTAAAAATTCCTGATTTGTAATAGATATTAAATCCTTGAGGAAAATGTAATTTTATTTTCGCTACAATGTTGGTTAGGTCAGGCGAAAAGAGCAAATTCCAAGAACCAAAAATGAAGAGATTCATGATTTGTTTTACCCCAAAAGTCCATAAAATGGCAAAAATTCCAAGGTTGGCTCAGCATACAGCTCACTGTACAGCTCAGCGCACAGCTCAGCGCAAAGCTCAGCATACTGTTCAGCGTACACGCTCAGCGTACTGCTCAGTGTACGTTCAGTGTACGCTAAATTCCAAGAACAAAAAATGAAGAGATTCATGATTTGTTTTACCCCAAAAGTCCATAAAATGGCCAAAATTCCAAGGTTGGCTCAGCATACAGCTCACTGTACAGCTCAGCGCACAGCTCAGCGCAAAGCTCAGCATACTGTTCAGCGTACAGCTCAGCGTACTGCTCAGTGTACGCCGTACAGCTCACTGTACCGCTCAGCGTACTGCTCAGCCACCAGACAGGTACAGCTATCAATGCAAAATTACAACACCTATTCCAAGACTTTATCAACAGGGTGAAAATCAACCTTTGTTACAACATGGCACTGGGCAGGAAACATTTGTGTTTACATACCCAAGCGGTGTGGAAGTGCCACCTCTCCCCAAACTCTTTGGCAATGGCCAGCCAGCCTTCCTGCGTTGGCGGCTTCATCTCATTCGTTGCCAGCTCATTCCAACGCACAGACCTTGATGATTTTGCTTGGTGTGGCTCGTCCAACCCGGAAGGACCTTGCTATATCCCGCTGGCTCTGGCCACTTGCCAGGTACCTGCATAGAAAGAGAACCACAAATATCTGTCACACTTAAAGGAAATAGTTCACCTTCGGATTTTTTTTTCAGAACACGATTTTATTATATTTTTTAATACAGTTTCTTTTTTCTGTTTAAAAATGGTCCTACATCGCGCCAATTCAGGACAGAAGGTTGTAAATTATTGATTTTATGGTGTGCGTTATTGGTCTGCGCATGCTCCATGGCAGTGCTGGCACTTTCAGACGGTACGGTACATCATATATGCGCCGTATTCCTTCGCCAAAAAGTCAAATATCTTCGGCTGGAGAGTCTTTTCAGCCAATAAAAGTTCCAGATAAGGATTTCTCAACACGGGCTACAAAACTGCTATTTCAGTTCAAAACCCATGTTGAAGGTGAACTATTTCCTTTAATAGCAATCGACATCTAGTTATTTATTTAAATTGTATCTTATACCAGGATCACTGATTATAGCTTCAGACCACCCATGAATGGAAACAACGAACAGAGGGCAAAATTGACAAAATGTGTTACATAGTTGATGGAGTCCCTTAACTTGTACATCAATCCATTAATAATAGGTTGGTTACTCACCTCACAGTCAATGCCAGCCTCTCTGCAGGTTTGATAGGCTGCCTGAATGTGGTGGTCTGCCGTTGCAGCCGATGCCCAACCAGCAACATGATCCATCTCGACCATCTTCATCGCCCTCACGAGTCACCACACTCCAAAAGCAAAAGGAGACCAAAGCTTCCTTTTTGTTCATTTTGGGCCACCAAAAGCTTCCTTTTTGCTTATTTTGGGCCACCAAAGATGACGAAAAAAGGAAATATGTCCCGATAGCCTATCCTTATCGATATACTCTTCCAGTTCCAACCGCGCCGCATTTGTCGAAAGCGGAGTTTTCGGACGATCCCCTGACGATATCGCCCCATGTTGCCAGATCGAAATTGGAATGTTGACGGTGTTGCCAAATCTAGCGATGTTCAATCCTTGCACAAAAGTCACCAGACCGCCGCTTTCTCCCGTTTCCAACGTTCCCATCGCTGTTGGTCCATATGGGCACCGCGCATCACTCTACAGCCGGGAAACAGCCGACAGGGGGCGCCAGCCGCACCTGGGACCGGTACCTCCGGTCCGCCTGCCGGGACACAGAACCTCACTGAACAGCCGGGACACAGCCGACAGGGGGCGCCAGCCGCACCTGGGACCGGTACCTCCGGTCCGCCTGCCGGGACACAGAACCTCACTGAACAGCCGGGAAACAGCCGACAGGGGGCGCCAGCCGCACCTGGGACCGGTACCTCCGGTCCGCCTGCCGGGACACAGAACCTCACTGAACAGCCGGGAAACAGCCGACAGGGGGCGCCAGCCGCACCTGGGACCGATACCTCCGGTCCGCCTGCCGGGTACAGGTGCACGGGACACACATTCTCTCAGCCCACTAGCGCAGAAACACCCAGCATATCCAAACAAACACAGAAGGCAGCATACTTCCGACAGGTTAGTACTTACCAGTGAATATGAGTACCCGTTCACAGTGCAAAGTAGGAACAATAGGACCCGAGGTAATACATATGCAAACCCCAGAACCTGTCTCCTCCTAGCGACGTAACTATGCTAAAACGCTGAGAATGCTTGCCGCAGTACTTTCAACACTATATCAGCTTTTCATACGGTTATATTTGATAGAAGAAACAAATGATGTAGGACGTGTGTTTTTTAAAGGAACCAACTAAAAATATCAACACGTTTATGGGTCAAACGTTTTTCCCTCTAAAAATTGGGAATTGACGGAACTTTCCAGATAGGACCAGCAACAAGTATCGGGATGGAACATGTTATTGTTATATTTCAACAGAGAGGTACCTTTCCATTGGGGGACGTGAGTATTCCGCAAAGAAGCGTTCTTATCTTAGGTGGTGCAGTATGGGCACTCTTCCCGCACACACAAAGTCCATTAATACCTTGTTACTTTACTAGAACATCATACGTTGCTGAATGGCGTAATTGTGCGGTGTAATAAGCGGAAAATACGCCGCCAGTGCAGCCGACGCGCTGCCGTTGAGTTACGTACCGCGGCGAAATCCACAATGTAGGCGTACGCCAGCACGGCTTGATTTTCCCGTCTGTGTAGGACGGCACAACATTCGGACACGGGCTCCAGACGGGGCACGATCTGCAATATTGAGCGTGTTGAGCAGTCTGCCGACACCACACGGAAACGAGTCATTTGACGGTCTGTAACAGACTCAGCTGAATGCCGGCAGACTTTAAACCGGCAATCACTAGTTCTCAGCAAAATACCATTGAATGAAGAGGGCAACTATTGCCCCTGGTTATCTTGTGACCCAATGTTCGTATCGTGACGTACAGGCGGCACTCGAAAGCATCTCAAGACGCGTCTAAAGCATGCTTAACATTTCCACATGTAAGATCACAAAGCTCGCTATGAAGAGAAAATCCAATCCAGTCATGACGCACATGGTTATGGTGTTTACACCTAGTTTTTATAAATTGTAAGAGTTTAGTTAATTCTGTTTATCACCAAACTAGTGTGTATTCGCGTCACCAAAATGACATCAGCTTAAAATATTCGGTGAAATAGGTTAATTTTGTCAGTGACCGTGAAATAAATATGAAGCGAGATGCTTCAAGCTTTATTTCGCTAGTTGTATTGATTTTGGAGCTATTGCAAATGTTCAAGGAGGCAATATATTGGTCTTGACCAATATGAATACCTACCTTTATTTCTCATCTACTTTCTTGAAGTAGCATTTCTTTGATAGTTTGATGTATATCATGCGCGAAAGCCACCCCGACTAACCGGCGCTGGAACCTGGATGAGAGAGACCGAACAGCAACAAGCTTTGCTTAGCTGGGAGGACTCACCGTGTTCCAGCAAAGACCTTCTGCTTGCCTCGACCAGCACCTGCCTTACCCAATCTTGAACGAATGAACTTACTAACCTTGATTGAATATCCTTACTAACTCGGCTCATGTGCCCCCCCCCCCCCCCCAGCAGCCCAGCACATGGGCAGGATATCGCCGCAGTGCCACGATCTCCAAAAATGGAAATGCATGGCTTGAGGGATAACGTAAAACTAGAGGCAGTCAACTGCTGATTTCAGAAGTTACTACTTTCCGTTTTCTTTGTAGTAGCTTAATTTACCTAACACATCCCCATCCACTCTTCGTTTTGCTTATCTAAGTTTGCTTTCAATTTTTTAGCTGGGAGTGTCCCAACTTTGCATTTTTAGTTCTCTGGTGTTGGTGCTGTGCGTCATTGGGATCGAGGGAGGGGGCACTCCTGGTCACCTATTCATGAATGGCGGTGTAGAAAAAAAAATCCTCCTCAATCAACGGTCTGTTATTCAACACAAGCTGATCTATAGCTTCATGCTAGCGAGGCAAAAACATTCGAGGTTGTATGGTTGTATTTAACAGTCTCGAGATCTACCCGTCCGATTTGCCTGACAAAACCGTATGCTTCGCTTCGCATTTACTTCGCATTTAAATTGTACTTTGTTCTCAATGTTACAATTTCAGTTTTGGGAAAATTGCTTGAATTACTGGTGCACATTGTGGTGCTGGTAATTGGAACAAGGGCGTATGTCTCCTCTTCAGTGCCTTCGTAGCCAGTGAGGCGTCTCGACGGTGTGTTTGAAGTGCCTTTAATGCATTCTTGAGAGCTCTCATGTTGTTGAAGGGACACTGTCTGTTTAATGTAAAATTTGATATGTTAAAGAGCAATCGCATCTGATTAACACTATGAAGTCCGCTTTTCGAAATTCGCGCCCAGTCGCCCAATATCATCGTTCACAGTTCGGTTTTCTTCCAGTCAATGACCTTGACGAGTCCGCTCACCACTACGCACTAAAATCAATTAATTGCAGCGTTGTGCAACAATTGTAAATAGTTATTTTTTTTTGCTTAACCCGGCAGTCACTGGGGTATATTCTGTAACACGACTCACTGGGAGGGGGGGGGGGGGGGTAGCCCCCTGGTATCTTCCGAACCAATGATCGCAGCGGGACGCGCAAGGCGGCATTCGAAAGCGTTCAATGAGATGAACCTAACGCGCACTTATAAATGTCAAATTAAGGTCACATGTCAGGTCACGGTCAAGTCAAACGTCAAAATCGAGGAATTTGAGTTTATGTACAATACTTGCCATTCATGGCCTGCGATTGCACCTATAATCACCCAAAGTGTTGTCAAGGATATGATACATATCCCACATGAGCTAAAGTGAGATTGTTGGAAAAGATCAAGGTCAATGTCAGGTCACAAAAGGTCACTACACACAAAGTATCTACCTCAAGCAGCACATGTTTCATGGATGCTTTTACGCGTAGAATTCGATAGTGATAGTAATTTTACCACCTGACTTCATTTACGTGAAGTTAGTGTCAAGTTAAGGTCAAGTTCAGGTCACTGAAGGTCAAAATGTGAAATTGATACATCGAAATGACAAAAGCATGTTTCTATATCAGTTTGATCTCAACAATACACTGCGGGCATTTATTTGTCTGTATCTGGTCAATAAAAGCCAACAAACGCAATTTCAAAATATGACGTAATAATTTACCCATATGCCCATATGCCATGTCAGTAAAAAGATGATATCATTTTGAAATTTGGTATGTTTATTGTTCATATGTAGGTATCTGACATATATTCCATTTTTTATATCTTTGAAAAATGTGATTTTGTGGGCATTTTTCCATTAAAAAAATGGGTGAAAAAACAAAAGTTTAGAAATTTCGAGATATCTGGTTTGTAGCCCTTGAAATTTGCTAGCTTTTAACGTTTTTCCATTTCATTTTGCTTTAAATGCGGCATTTCTACGGCCTGGCAAAGTTTAGCTGATTTTGGTGTCTGAATAGTTGAATGATTAGTTTAGCTGAATTATTGTTTTGTTGTTGTATTTGCGCTGCATGGAATGCATTTTTTTTGCCTTTGATGACGATTACAAATCATAAGTAGCCCTTAGGACTTGTTTAAGCCGGTTTTTGCGATATCATCCGATAGAGGCAGTGTCCCTTTAAGGTAAATAGATGGTATGTCGAGTACCATAGGCGTCGATTTATATACTTTTGGGGTGGCCCTCGTCCCCCCCCCCAAATGGTACCCTCGCCCCCTCCCAATGGTACCAGCTCGCCTCCCCCCAATGTTTTTGGCCACTGGCGGATCCAAGAGGGGGCAAAGCGGTAGGCCTCCAAAACCGACTGAAATCAGCAAACAATTGACACGTTTCCTATTTCAAAAGGAAATATACGCAGCTTTTACTAAAAAAAGTTTATTTTACATCATCTCTTCATGTATAAAGATCCGAAATCCGGTGAATTTTAACATATTTGCAATGTCTGATTTTAGGGCATTTTTCCGAAGAAATCTGCTTTTTTAATCCATTTTTTTTAATGATTTTTTTTAGGGGTCAAAAACCAAATTTTTAACAATCCGAGATATCCATTTTGTAGTGCTTGCCATCTGCTATCTTCAAAAGTTTTTTTCGATTGCATTTTGCTCAAAGTATGGATTTTGTACGATCTGTTAAAGTTTATCTGCTCTTTTTTCTCGACAAACTCGTGTAGTGACTCACTAAATACGTTATATCTCTTTTTTCTCGCCAAAATTGCTTCATTTATGCACAGAAGACGTACAATTGGTATAGAAGAAAGTACACAAATTTTCACGTTGATATCGCTATTGGTTTTTGAGCTATCGCGAAAATTCGTCAGGGGGGGGGGGAGATATTGCCCCCCCCCAGTCAATGGCAGGTTAACATTGCCGTTGTACTAAATAAGGGTTCCATGTAAGGACTCTGATCTTCTGGCGGATGCAGACCGGCACAAAATGCTGGTTTGAGTGGCCGTCCAACAGAAGAATTTCAAAACTCATGAGATTTTGTCTGTTTCTGCATTGTGAATTGATGACAAAATACTGTCAGGTGAGGCAGAGGTTTGTGCAAGTTACCTAGAATTTCTGTAAAATGTGTTAATTTTCGGCCAATTTCGGTGGTTTTGGTAAAGCCATGGCGCTGATAGGCTCCCCTTGGATCCGTCCTTGTTCGGCCCCCACCCCCTCAAATCGTTTTGAAAAATCGACACCGCTGTCGAGTACTCTGTGTGTCTGTTTGGGCTACATTTAGATCGTGGCGGACCACTTCATTTTTTTTGGCTCTGTGAGGAAAAGTATGCGATTCAATGCTTGTATATGGTATACGAGGAAAACATGCATTGAAAGATTATGTTCAGACTTGAAAATTTCACAATATTGGATGACAATAAGCAGTGAAACTAGAACGCCTTCCCATATTCAGAACTACAAAAGTATAAAGGTAGAATCAAAAATGTATCTTTTGAAAGCAGAATATTATTGTACAGTAGCATATGGTGGGTGGTGGCTATCATAATGTAATAGATCACTTGCTTCAAGATAAATATTTACCTTTCTGATAAGCGCCCCACGCAAATACACTCCATCCACTAATGATATAGGACAGTTGATTTCATAAATTGCAAATAAACATGCAACACGTCTCAGATTTTCTTCATTAACACGCGCAGTTTATGTGGGTATGCCACTAACACGCAATGGAGAGGGGGGCACTTTAGTTCCCCGCCCATAAGATCTCCGAAAGTATGAGAGCTACAATGATGAAACGTACATGGTAGGTAGGTGCTATGATTATCTACATTTTGTAATATTTCCTTGACCTTCGATCAATATCTTCTAGGTCAAACGAGGTCACGAAGGTCAAATCTGGCCAAATGTCACCATTTTTGGAATTTTACCTCTGTGACGTCATAGGTCACCAGAAATGTGTCAAAAATTGTTTCCGGGGATACACATTGACATTGTCTACCGAATGGCGTTTTAATCATTCCGATCCGACTGTTGGTTCCGAAGATATCGATTTGCCGACCGCGATTTTGGCCGCCATCTTGGACTACAAATCCATATAACTCAAAAATTGATCGACCGATTTTAATTTTCTTTTCGTAAAACGATCTGATATTGATTGGCGGTAATGTCACGCAACAAACACCGCTCTGATCCGTTTTGTATGTGAAATATTCACGAAAAACGTGCGGGGGGGGGGGGGGGGTACAAAAGTGCCCCCATCCTCCACTGCGCGTGTTAACCTAAACTTTGTAATCCACAAGAGTAGAATGACTTTGTTCAGCGTAAATGTATCTATTCTAGAACTAGACAGATACCTATTCATGAATAGATAGTGTTAACATCGTGATAATAATCAAACATTTTGATAAATGGATACCGTCCGTTTCTACCTAAATTTGTATGTCCGTCCATTTATACAATCCACTATCTGGTATCTTAAAAATGGAAACACGCTCAGCATGCACCTTAAACTCCTCAGTCCAACTTGCCTGGATTTCTTTCCAAGTAACCTCGTCTTCTCGAAACTCTTCGGATATTTGCATCCACTTCAAGCTTATTCTCACCATGTGCCTAAAAATAAAATAAAGATCAACACATTCACAAATACCCATTTTTTCCATTGAATATGTTTTCCCGTGAGTCCGTCAAAGGTAATGATGATATGTGTCAATATGTATCGGGGATTGTGACAAGTGTTCTCCACTGACCATGTAACTGGATGCACGTTTTTTCTAAACATATGATTGGGTTACAAAGCTGCTTTCACATATTAAAGTAATTGTGACACACTCAAAACTTAAACTGTTTCGTTCAGTTTTCTGCGAGCCCAGTGTCACTGAAGTTGTACACGTGTTAGGACTGAGCAGACCGTGTCACTCCTCTCCAGTCAAGGGGTGAGCACGTGACGACCCTGTACGAGCCCGCAGTGAGGTGGCACGTGTCAGTAGTGAGCTCACCTCGTCAGCCACGGGGTGAGCACGTGCCGCACCGTCTCGTGGTAGGGCCGACTGAAGGCCGCCCGGTGCCTCTGTCGGGCCGCGTCGTCCGTCTCCGGTGAGAACTTGCGAGCGATGAAGAACCGCGCCGACAGCCTCTGCAGGTGGTCCATGTCTCGCGCGTCTATCGTGGCAGGCCCCTGCAGCAGGGCGGACCGCCAGGACGCCGGCTATTCAGACACACCAATAAGGACGATAGTCTGGCAAGCTAACAGTCGATAAATGATAAATCCATTTGCTGATGGAAATAGAGCTAGTACTTGCTCTTGCCAGCACCAAATAAATCCCTACAGCTGATATGGCTCATCTGCCGCCGCTGATAAAAATAAATCCCTACAGTTGATATGGTTCATCTGCCGCCGCTGATGTGGGTTCTGCGGTCTGGGAAGTCAATTTTCTGCAGCGCTATAGCCATTGTTGCGTCAGCTGGGGCTCTGCAGCAGTTGCAGTCGAGTCGCAGTCGGTCTCTGCGGGCGGCCGGCCGCAATTCTCGCCGCTGCGCCACCACCAGGACGCTCTCTGGCGACCAATTACGAAATGAATGAGTACGTTATGTTCCGGCGCCGCTAATTAACGCGTCCGATGCTACTAATTAACGCGTCCGGAATGGCGAAAGCCCAGAGGTCACCCGGCCCGAGAGGTCACCCGACTCCAGAGCCGAGACCCAAGTGGTCGCCCGGTCCGCCACAGAGAGCCGAGAGGTCACCCGGCTCCAGAGCCAAGAGCCGAGAGGTCACCCGGTCCGCCATAGAGAGGCGAGAGGTCACCCGGCTCCAGAGCCGAGAGCCGAGAGGTCACCCGGCTCCAGAGCCGAGAGCCGAGAGATCACCCGGCTCCAGAGCCGAGAGCCGAGAGGTCACCCGGTCCGCCATAGAGAGCCGAGAGGTCACCCGGCTCCAGAGCCGAGAGCCGAGAGGTCACCCGGTCCGCCATAGAGAGCCGAGAGGTCACCCGGCTCCAGAGCCGAGAGCCGAGAGGTCACCCGGCTCCAGAGCCGAGAGCCGAGAGATCACCCGGCTCCAGAGCCGAGAGCCGAGAGGTCACCCGGTCCGCCATAGAGAGCCGAGAGGTCACCCGGCTCCAGAGCCGAGAGCCGAGAGGTCACCGGGTCCGCAATAGAGAGCCAAGAGGTCACCCGGCTCCAGAGCCGAGAGCCGAGAGGTCACCCGGCTCCAGAGCCGAGAGCCGAGAGGTCACCCGGTCCGCCATAGAGAGCCGAGAGGTCACCCGGCTCCAGAGCCGAGAGCCGAGAGGTCACCCGGTCCGCCATAGAGAGCCGAGAGGTCACCCGGCTCCAGAGCCGAGAGCCGAGAGGTCACCCGGCTCCAGAGCCGAGAGCCGAGAGATCACCCGGCTCCAGAGCCGAGACCCAAGTGGTCGCCCGGTCCGCCACAGAGAGCCGAGAGATCACCCGGCTCCAGAGCCGAGAGCCGAGAGGTCACCCGGTCCGCCATAGAGAGCCGAGAGGTCACCCGGCTCCAGAGCCGAGAGCCGAGAGGTCACCCGGTCCGCCACAGAGAGCCAAGAGGTCACCCGGCTCCAGAGCCGAGAGCCGAGAGGTCACCCAGTCCGCCATAGACCGCCGAGAGGTCACCCGGTCCGCCACAGAGAGCCGAGAGGTCACCCGGCTCCAGAGCCGAGAGCCGAGAGGTCACCCGGCTCCAGAGCCGAGAGCCGAGAGGTCACCCGGTCCGCCACAGAGAGCCGAGAGGTCACCCGGCTCCAGAGCCGAGAACCGAGAGGTCACCCGGCTCCAGAGCCGAGAGCCGAAAGGTCACCCGGTCCGCCACAGAGAGCCGAGAGGTCACCCGGCTCCAGAGCCGAGAACCGAGAGGTCACCCGGCTCCAGAGCCGAGAGCCGAAAGGTCACCCGGTCCGCCACAGAGAGCCGAGAGGTCACCTGGCTCCAGAGCCGAGAGCCGAGAGGTCACCCGGTCCGCCACAGAGAGCCGAGAGGTCACCCGGTCCGCCACAGAGAGCCGAGAGGTCACCCGGCTCCAGAGCCGAGAGCCGAGAGGTCACCCGGTCCGCCACAGAGAGCCGAGAGGTCACCCGGTCCGCCACAGAGAGCCGAGAGGTCACCCGACTCCAGAGCCGAGAGCCGAGAGATCACCCGGCTCCAGAGCCGAGAGCCGAGAGGTCACCCGGTCCGCCATAGACCGCCGAGAGGTCACCCGGTCCGCCACAGAGAGCCGAGAGGTCACCCGGCTCCAGAGCCGAGAACCGAGAGGTCACCCGGCTCCAGAGCCGAGAGCCGAAAGGTCACCCGGTCCGCCACAGAGAGCCGAGAGGTCACCCGGCTCCAGAGCCGAGAACCGAGAGGTCACCCGGCTCCAGAGCCGAGAGCCGAAAGGTCACCCGGTCCGCCACAGAGAGCCGAGAGGTCACCCGGCTCCAGAGCCGAGAACCGAGAGGTCACCCGGCTCCAGAGCCGAGAGCCGAAGGTCACCCGGTCCGCCACAGAGAGCCGAGAGGTCACCCGGCTCCAGAGCCGAGAGCCGAAAGGTCACCCGGTCCGCCACAGAGAGCCGAGAGGTCACCCGGCTCCAGAGCCGAGAGCCGAGAGGTCACCCGGTCCGCCACAGAGAGCCGAGAGGTCACCCGGCTCCAGAGCCGAGAGCCGAGAGGTCTCCCGGCTCCAGAGCCGAGAACCGAGAGGTCACCCGGCTCCAGAGCCGAGAGCCGAGAGGTCACCCGGTCCGCCACAGAGAGCCGAGAGGTCACCCGGCTCCAGAGCCGAGAGCCGAGAGGTCACCCGGCTCCAGAGCCGAGAGCCGAGAGGTCACCCGGTCCGCCACAGAGAGCCGAGAGGTCACCCGGCTCCAGAGCCGAGAGCCGAGAGGTCACCCGGTCCGCCATAGAGAGCCAAGTGGTCGCCCGGCCCGCGGCGGCAATTAAGGGCGTCACAGCGTGAATACACGGCCGTACCCCAGAACAGCTGACTCCGGCCACAGTACACATCACAGAACAGCTGACTCCGGCCACCGTACACATCACAGAACAGCTGACTCCGGCCACAGTACACATCACAGAACAGCTGACTCCAGCCACCGTACACATCACAGAACAGCTGACTCCGGCCACCGTAACAGGCCGTCACTGAGGCCCACACAGTACACATCACAGAACAGCTGACTCCGGCCACCGTACACATCACAGAACAGCTGACTCCGGCCACAGTACACATCACAGAACAGCTGACTCCGGCCACCATACACATCACAGAACAGCTGACTCCGGCCACCGTAACCGGCCGTCACGGAGACCCACAAAATACACATCACAGAACAGCTGATATGCCGGCCACCGTAACCGGCCGTCACTGAGACCCACACAGTACACATCACAGAACCGCTGACTCCGGCCACCGTAACCGGCCGCCACTGAGGCCGACCGCAATCTCATTATCGACCCCGGCGACCTGACCTGAAGGCCGACCTGACCTGGAGGTGTGACCTGACCTGACCTGACCTTGCCGCAGAACTCCACGACGTCACGGTGTCGGCACAGTCGATCAGAGTTCTCGCCCTCGAACCGCTTCGGGTGATGCAGCTTGGCGCGGAGCAGGGTGTCACTGCCGGCACAGGGTTCACAGTCTGAGACACAGTCTGAGACACGCTGAGACACGCTATGAGTCAACACGCGCCAGTAATGTGCGAAACTAGCTTCACGAAGGTAAACTTGTAATACGTGATCAGTGACCTCAAGTGAGATCGACATGTTCGTATATCTGTCTGACATACCAGGAAAGAGTATTGAAATGTAATATATTTTTTTCTTTTACACCTACCAATCTAAATGTCACATTTGTTCTCGGCAGAGCCACTGCAGTATCGTGTTATTTGTAAACTCGTGAACGGCGCCGGGTTAATTCCCTCGGCTGGGACTAAGCACTGCGTGAGAACTAAGGTGCTGGTTCCTGTGCCTGGTGCCGCGAAACCCATATCGCTGCTGGGTCCGGTGTCCGGTTCCCAGCGCGTATGGGTGCCGCACCTCTGGGCAGTCTATTCTCAGCTGAAGGCGAGGTCCAGTACGGTGGAACGGCGGACACACTGACTTGGCTGGCTGCCAGTAAAGTGTCCAGTGGCATCCTCCCATCAGTCCAGTATCCAGGGGTATCCTCCCATCAGTCCAGTGTCCAGGGGTATCCTCCCATCAGTCCAATGTCCAGTGGTATCCTCCCATCAGTCCCATGTCCAGTGGTATCCTCCCATCAGTCCAGTGTTCAGGGGTATCATCCCATCAGTCCAATGTCCATTGGTATCCTCCCATCAGTCCAGTGTCCAGGGGTATCTTCCCATCAGTCCAGTGTCCAGGGGTATCCTCCCATCAGTCAATGTCCAGTGGTATCCACCCATCAGTCCAATGTCCAGTGGAATCCTCCCATCAGGCCAATGTCCAGTGGTATCCTGCCATCAGTCCAGTGTCCAGTGGTATCCTCCCATCAGTCTTGTGTCCAGTGGTATCCTCCCATCAGTCCAATGTCCAGGGGTATCCTCCCATCAGTCCAATATCCAGTGGTATTCTCCCATCAGTCCAATGTCTAGTGGTGTTCTCCCATCAGTCCAGTGTCCAGTGGTATCCTCCTATCAGTCCAGTGTCCAGTGGTATCCTCCCATCAGTCCAGTGTCCAGGGGTATCCTCCCATCAGTCCAATGTCCAGTGGTATCCTCCCATCAGCCCAGTATCCAGCGGTATCCTCCCATCAATCCAGTATCCAGTGGTGTCCTTCCATCATTCCAGTGTCCAGCAGTATCCTTCCATCAGTCCAGCATCTAGTGGTATCCTTCCATCAGTCCAGTGTCCAGCGGCATCCTCCCATCAGTCCAGTATCCAGTGGTATCCTGCCATCAGTCCAGTGTCCAGTGGTATCCTCCCATCAGTCCAGTATCCAGTGGTATCCTCCCATCAGTCCAATGTCCAGTGGTATCCTCCCATCAGTCCAGTATCCAGCGGTATCCTCCCATCAATCCCGTATCCAGTGGTATCCTTCCATCATTCCAGTGTCCAGCGGTATCCTTCCATCAGTCCAGCATCCAGTGGTATCCTTCCATCAGTCCAGTGCCCAGCGGTATCCTCCCATCAGTCCAGTATCCAGTGGTATCCTGCCATCAGTCCAGTGTCCAGTGGTATCCTCCCATCAGTCCAATGTCCAGTGGAATCCTCCCATCAGTCCAATGTCCAGGGGTATCCTCCCATCAGTTCAATGTCCAGTGGTATCCTCCCGTCAGTCCAATGTCCAGGGGTATCCTCCCATCAGTCCAATGTCCAGTGGTATCCTCCCATCAGTCCAATGTCCAGTGGTATCCTCCCATCAGTTCAATGTCCAGTGGTATTCTCCCATCAGTCCCGTGTCCAGTGGTATCCTCCTATCAGTCCAGTGTCCAGTGGTATCCTCCCATCAGTCTAGTGTCCAGGGGTATCCTCCTATCAGTCCAATGTCCAGCGGTATCCTCCCATCAGTCCAGTGTCCAGTGGTATCCTCCCATCAGTCCAGTGTCCAGTGGTATCCTCCAATCAGTGCAATGTCCAGTGGTATCCTCCCATCAGTCCAGAATCCAGCGGCATCCTCCCATCAATCCAGTATCCAGTGGTATCCTTCCATCAGTCCAGTATCCAGTGGTATCCTTCCATCAGTCCAGTGTCCAGAGGCATCCTTCCATCAGTCCAGTAGCCAGTGGTATCCTTCCATCAGTCCAGAGTCCAGCGGTATCCTTCCATCAGTCCAATGTTCAGCGGTATCCTCCCATCAGCCCAGTATCCAGTGGTATCCTCCCATCAGTCCAATGCCCAGTGGTATCCTCCCATCAGTCCAGTATCCAGCGGTATCCTCCCATCAATCCAGTATCCAGTGGTATTCTTCCATCAGTCCAGTATCCAGTGGTATCCTCCCATCAGTCCAGTGTCCAGTGGTATCCTCCCATCAGTCCAATGTCCAGTGGTATCCTCCCATCAGTCCAATGTCCAGTGGTATCCTCCCATCAGTCCAATGTCCAGTGGTATCCTCCAATCAGTTCAATGTCCAGTGGTATCCTCCCATCAGTCCAATGTCCAGTGGTATCATCCATCAGTCCAATGCCCAGTGGTATCCTCCCATCAGTCCAATGTCCAGTGGTATCCTCCATCAGTCCAATGTCCAGTGGTATCATCCCATCAGTCCAGTGTTCAGTGGTATCCTCCCATCAGTCCAATGTCCAGTGGTATCCTCCCATCAGTCCAGTGTCCAGTGGTATCCTCCCATCAGTCCAGTGTCCTCCAATGTCCAGTGGTATCCTCCCATCAGTCCAGTGTCCAGTGAT